>VZRQ01009870.1:0-43278 GCA_013397975.1 Machaerirhynchus nigripectus | reverse complement strand
GCCCCCTATCCTCAGTTTTTTAGTCTAGGTCACCATATGATCACGTGAGAAAAAAGATCTCAAGTCAAAACTTCTTAATCTGGCATTGCTTATGGGTCTGTGGGTCAAAAAGATCTTTGTCGTGCTGCAGGGTGATCCAAATGCTCATTATAAAACTGTTCCTAATTATTGATATATTCCATGTGTTTTAAAATAAACTTTCTGTCCTTATGCAAATATAACTAATAAGAAAAAAATAAAACTAAAAGCTTTGAGGTTCTCAGTGTTATGGAGAAACACTTCTTAAGGATTCTTTGGTATTATGTACTGTTTAAAATTTCTTGCCAGCTAATTTATACTGTGTTCAGTCATTCAATTTCATGTTTAATATTTCCTCTAGCATGTGAATATAAAGATTCTCACTCTATATCTACTCTCTAATTTTTTTTTCTCCTGTAACGGATTTTATATTCTTCCAAGGTTGGTGTGGAGATTTTTGTTTTGTTTTTTTTTTTTTCCTTTCATGACAGATTGCAATTTTAGGCTAGTAAACTAATTTCTGGAAGTCTAGAGTCTAGAAGACTTGATATTTGACAGTTTGGGGTGAACCTGTGAAAAATATTTTGCTTGGAAGGGTAAGTCATGCAAATCTTAATAGAATTGAAACAACCTTTCAGGCACACATGCTATACTCTCATTAAAGCAACATCCTCATTTTAAAGCACCTCTTAATTTCCATTCATAAGATCTGCCTCCTCTGCCCTTGCTTAACAAACTGTTCTAGTTCAAAGTTTACTAGTAATTGCTATTGCACTTAGAAGTTCTCCAGAGTTCCAAATTTGCATAATTTTGGGGGAATTCTGTTTTGAATTGCGGCTTTACAGTTGTAAAAAATCAGGAAGTTTCCTTTATGTGTATGTTCAAAATAGAAGAATAGTTTTTGCTGATGGAAAAGGATGAAAAAAATAAAAAAAAAATAAGATTCATTGTTCATCACAACTTCTATTGTAAATAAGAGAATCTGATTTAGGTTTATACCTAGCTCTTTGATAAAGCATTAAATGTCAGTTCTAGCCACAGGAGTCTGAATCTAGTTTAATAGTTCTCATTTCTTGTGAATAAATGGCAACCTAGTGTTTAAATAAAATAATTTCCTGAGATTGTCTCTGACTTCAGCCTTGGAACTCCCTTTTTGAACTAATGTGCCTCAGAAAAGTAACCAAGCAGATGTGCGGATCTTGTGGTCCAGGAGCATTCTCTTTTAGTGGCCCCAGTAGTGAATAAAGCAATAAGCAGCTGTTCTATGCTACTGTCGTAAGTAATGCATCTGTTAGGGGCTGGCACAGAAGTGCATCACTGTTCAGTGCAGTTCGATTCCTTCCTAACTCTCATAGATCCCTCAGCTTCCTTCCTCCATTGCCTGGTGTTAATTCTGTTTTTGCTGTTCTCACTGCTCTTTATCCTTGGATATCTCTGCAGGAACATCCTCAGCTGCAGAATGTGTGGATGCGTTTATCCTGGCAGTGAGTGGCCTGAGTGGAAAGCAACATTTTAGATGCTTTAATTATGCTAGTAATGTAACCACCCAAATATATTGCTAGGTCTTCCAGGTTGCTTGCTATCCTACTACTCCTATGGCACCTGCAGCCACGGATGGTGCAACCCTGTCCCTGAGAGCTGGGGTCACCTTAGTGTCCTGAGAAAACAGAGGGAGATACTGAGAAAGCTGTGGGGAATGTCAGCATCCTCTGCTTTGGTGTCTCCACTTCCAGGAACTTTTATCTGTAATGGACCAGTTAGCACAGGTTTAGTGTAGCATTGCCTTGGAGTGAGGGAATTTTGGATATGCCTGGGAGGTGGGTTTAAAGGGAGCCAACTGTAGAGCTGATGGTAAAAAATAACTTCAATTTTTGAGGAAATGAGGCAGGAAGGCAGGAAAAGGAAGGAAGGAAAGAAGGAAGGAAGGAAGGAAGGAAGGGAGGGAGGGAGGATGGGAGGGAGGAAGGGAGGAAGGGAGGAAGGGAGGAAGGGAAGAAGGGAGGAAGGGAGGAAGGGAAGAAGGGAGGAAGTCCTCACTGTTCTCCGAATCAGACTCCAAAGTCATTGACATTGTGTTTCTATTGGAATGATATAGTTAATCGAACAATTTCAAATAATGCCATTAAAACAGTTTTACTTCATTGAAGTGGAAAGTTTTAGCAGTTTTAAAGGCATTTTCCTTTTCAAATTGTAAGGGAAGTCAGCATAACCATATAAAAAAGTTCCATTCTGACAAGAATGCTTTTTTAAATAAGTCTTCAATGGTTTCTAGATCTCAGTGAAGCAAGCTTTTAATACACCTTTCCTTCTGGTCTAGTAAAGCATCTCTTTCTCAGAAGACGCTAAGCAAACTAGAGTTTATTGGAGTGTGGTCCTTAACAGTTAATGGCATGAGAACCTTGGAGCCAAGGAGTCCTTTGGTGTGAAAAGTAAGGGAAAATAATCCCCCCAAACAGAGAATACAAATACGTTTAATAGGTGAACCTCAGAGGAATAGACTATTCTATCACCTACAAAAGAGACAGAAAAGGCAATGACAGGCAGATTTGGTGGTGTCAGTGTGGGGATTAGGGAAACAAGGCTGGAGGAAGTGGAAGAGATGTGCAAATTTATGAAGATCTTGCTTTGTTATTCTGGGAATGCAAAGAGAAGGCATTTAATTAGCATTAGACTCCTCAAAGGGAATCAAAGTGATTTAAATAACCATTGGTCCATTGAGTTCCTATTTATATTCAAAAGAGAGCATCTAGTCTAGCTTTATTTTGAAACAGAACGTGTTTCACACTTCTTAATTATGTGTGAATAATAAAGCACTCATGTCCTCTTCCTCTGCAAAATGCACAACAGCAGGTGAATTACACCAGAATTAATAACATACCACTGAGTGGATGTCCTCCTTGCAAACATTTGCACAGGAAGAACGATACTTTATCAGGAGTTGGTGTTGTGATAGACTTTTTATTAACTATTAAGTCTGAAGGGCATCTGTTATAATGACTCATGGTTCAGCTTTAATGGCTGGCCTTCCATTTGCTGGAATAAGGCAGGCCAGATTTCAAATGTTGCTCCTGTCTTAAGTGAAGGCTGTAAGGTCTTGGTTCTGACTTCTAAGGAAGCAAAGCTTGATAATCTTGGCTAAGCTTTGATCTGGATTTTTGCTCATTGCCTAAATGTAGAATTTGAGGTATGAAAATCAGAATCTAACATGAAAAAAAAAAGCTTATATCGGTCCTTCTAAGCAAAAATTTAAACACAAAACCAGCTAAGAAATATAAAGTAATTGCCATGTCTATAGCTATAATATAGCAAACATATAATGTGTGGTGGTCAACTAAAAGGTAACTTTTTGGGCATGTACATGTTAAGAGAACAACCTTCTTTTTCTGAAATCAAGATGTGATTTTTTTCTTGTTCCCTCACCATCTAAGTTGCATGCATTTATCCCACTGTTAAAGTATTCCAGTTTAAGGAGTTAACTTTTATCAGACAGGCAAGTCTGATTAAAATTGGAATTTGATTCCATTTTCAGCAGTCTTGGCTTCTGGAAAATGAATGCTTGGCAATATGTGTTAATTGAAATCATTAGTTCATAAACAACACTGGAATTTTAGATATGTCAGACCCCTGGTTTGAAAAGCAATGTGCTTTTGGAAACGCTGGAAAGTACAGTTCAACAACCACAGGGACATGCTTAATTTTAGCAAAATATTCTTATTGCTATGTTATCTTTCAGCATAAACTAATGTTGAAATTTTGAAAGATATAATATCTTTAGGGAAAATGAATTCAATTCCTGCATTTGCATGACACAATGCAGAACATAAGCAACTCAATTAAAATGCCGATTATTTTTTAAAGGGCTTTAACTTAAAAAGTAATAGGGATTGCATTTCCTTTTTTCTAACACATTTTCTTCCATGAAAAGCTGAACAGATTGTTGTAGCTTGCTTTATTTGCATAGGCTTTCATGGGACTTTGCATACATAATGCTTCATAATCGAGATGTATAGTAAATCTTGGGCAGAACTCCGAGCATGAGAATGGGGAACCATGATGAGATGCCATAGTCACAAGGAGCAGAGCAGCAGAAAAATGGGGATATTTCAGTTGTGTTAGTCCACTTCTATTCCTGGTCTGAGAATGAAAACAAAGATAGTTTCTTTAAGCCTGTCCTCTAAGTGGTGAGGACGTGTGGGGCAAAGTGGAAGTTCGGTTTGTGTAGGCAAGAGATAAACTGAAGTGGTAGGAATAGGTAAATGCAGGAAAGATCATTGAGAAGAGGTTATATTTTGGGTCCATGACTGTGGGCCCTGATCAACAGTTTTCACCCTCCCCGATATCTACTAGAAAGAGACTGGATTTGCTCAGGTTTTGTCTGTCACTTTCTTTTCTCTGAGACCAAGATGACGTTTTGCATTTGTGACAGATTAGCTGAGGCAGAAAGGATATTTTCACTTCCCAGCTGAACGTCCATTTGCAGGGAGGGAATCTAGATTAATGTTCTGACAATTTAGAAGTCAAAAATAGTGTAGTAAAATCCATAGAGTTTCATTGTACATCAATTTGGAATTGGGAAGGGGTTAAAGAAAAGCAGGCAGAAGACAGCAGCTACGTATCCCTATCACAGGACATTGAACTTTTCTACCAGTGCCGTGATGACAGAAATCTCTCACAGAACATCACTTGACCATCATGGAGAAAAGAATGACGGGGTGCCAGGAACAGCCTGGGACCAAGGTGGGAGAGGGATTTATTAGAGGAGCAAGGGTGAACAGTCACAGAAAGAGTAGTGATAAATTTTGTCTGATGTGCTCCCCAGTGTTTCCAAGAGAGCTGATAAAATTGCATGGTTACTTAAAGTATGATTTGTGCATCTTGTCTTTCCTAATGCAGGCCTGGGACAGCATGCATCACTTCTCAAAGCCCATCCACAGAGAGACTGTGCAGGACACTTGAGAGCAGTGAAGAAGCAGCCCGTGCTATTCGACTGCTTTCAGAATAACACACTTAACACTGGTGTAGAGTATGGAGCACTGAGTATTACTTAATTTGGATAATGAAAGAAGGATCTTGGTCCCTGCTTTGCAAAACCATCTTTTATAGTCAAGCCTTTGAAAATAAGACCGAAAGTGGCTCAAGTTAAACATATCCATTATCTAAACAAAAGGGGATACACAACTAAAATGTGTATTAGTATTTTTTTAAAAATTGATTAATGAGAGTAGTTTTGAGTGGATATATGAAACTAGCTTTTTTTTTTCTGTAAGAACTCTTAAATTTGCAACTATGATGGGTGTTTTCTCTGGAGAAAAGCCAAATGAAAACCAACAATCTGCCCTCAATTTTAGGGGGTGTGTGTGTTTCCCTGCAGTTTTCCTTTCATCTCCCTTTTTTGCCATCATTTTTTTTTTTTGGCTGAAGAGGAATGGGCAGCCCTTCATTTCATTTTCACTTTTTAGTGACAGATTGCCTTTGTGTGGCTGATTTTGCATTTAGGAGGATGACATGGTAAAACACCTTGTGGTTGCCTGATGCTGAGGTCACTGCAGTGTTCAGTAATGCTTCCTCATTATACTGCACTTCAGGCACACCTAGTAGGCCAATGTTGTGTAAAACAGCTTTTAGTAACCCATGTAGTGGACACCTAAGAGGCTGTATGTACTACAAACTCTATGTTATTTTGGGAATTTGGCTGTATATATTACCAATTTCTCTAACTAAATCATAGAATTTCAGATATGGTAAAAAATGTGTCTGTCTCTTAAAGGACCCTCCAGCAGTGAAATTTAGCTCTTGCCTACCAGAGTCCACACTGGCTTTTTTTTTTTTTGTCATTGTTCTGTTTCTGTAGGGTATTTTGGTTTGTTTTGATTTGGTTTTTAAATTTGTGGTTACTTTAGGACCTCAGACCAAAATAAGAGTTCGTCACGTGCTAAACCAGAGTTTATCACACGCTAATTAAAACTGTAGTATGCTTGTTTATTACTTCTGTGGTGGTATATAGCATTTGCTAGTTGTGTTCATCTGGTAACCTCTGCTAATTCTCTTTGTTTCCTAGATCTTAGGAAACTGTAGCTGTAACCCTAAGAAGGAACCTGTAATCCCTAGAATTCAGAAAAGCATGTCAGTACAATTTAAACTTGGGTTCTAACCTCTTTTTACAATTATATCTGGTTCAAAACTGTCCACATTTGACAGTAAAGCTAAATTTGAACTAGCCACGTTAAAAACAAAACAGGCCTTTGAGAAAGTGCTTGATGGACTTTCCTTTGAAATAGCACTTCTGTTCCATACTGATATTATGGATTATGAGCATAATTGTAAATTTCTAAATAAGTCAATTAGATGGCTACAGGTATATTTTGGATGCAGTTATTTGTTCATGAAGGTGAAAGACCTGCATTTTGTAGGAGATGATCATGAAGTAATTCTTCAACTGAATTTTTTTGCACCTGAATTTATGAGTGTTGCAAAGAAATGCAAAATATGACAAGAATACAGAAAGATTTTCATATGGAGATGAAAAAATATCTCCTGGACAGATGTGAGAACAATAATCAAACACTTCTCATGAGGTTCTTATTTAAAGTCCTCATCAACATCCTCAGGATTTTATCCACCTGCAGACCTCAGATCTATCAAGAGTCAACTCACATACATAATTCTAGTTGCTGGTACATGTATATTTAAAGAAAGTGAATGAATTAAGGTGATAAGTAATACTTGTGCCTTAGCAGCATTTCCTATTTTGCAATCATTGGAGAAGATAAGAAGTGAGATAAAATCTGTCATCCAAAGGAAAAGCCTTTCCTTATGAAAAAACTTACACAATATCCCCATAGAGAAGTTCCATTCTGCCTTGTAAGCTTATTTTGTGGGGTTTTGGGCCTATAATTTTTATTTTAATAAACTTTTAAAAAATTTTTAAATAAAAATGCTTTTTTGGGGGCAGGGGGTGTTGCTTGTTTAAAGTTCAGTAAAATCTTGAAGCTGTGATAAGGATATCTTCCATGAAACAAGTTTACTACTGCTTTATCTTGATTTATATGGGCCTTCTGAGGAATTAGCAGAGGATAAGAGATACTGACCTGGCTTTGGGAATCTAACGTTCTTTTATCAGTGTTTATATTCAGGACTGAAAAACAAACAGAAGAAATTTTTTTGGAATTTGTTATATCAGATTTCTAATATACCAACCTGCCAAATGATTGAATGTGTGCAGTCACAACAGAACCCACTGTCCATTTATTCTAAGCACTGAAGATGAGCAGACATAGAAAACTTTCAAGCTGTGCAGAACCATGACTTCAGAGGTGGTGACAATTATGGTAGAGCACTTTTAGGGAATGTGCAAATTGTAAGTGTTATTTGTGCATGGATACAGAACGAATTTCAATGGAAATTCATTTTCCATCGTAATTTCATGGAAATTTCATTCATGAAATTTGAATTTCAAGGAATTTAGGAAATGTACTATGTGGAGTGTTGTGCCCTGGCTGCTCAAAAGTAATTCTAGTGGCCTAGTTAGAAAACAATTATATTCTAGAAGTTTGACTGATTTGAAGGTTTTCTAATTGCTATAATAGAAATGGGAAATTAGAAAGAAATTAACTTTGGCAGAGTGAAAGGTGTTTCATTCATGAGACTTAAAAATCTTTTAACTTCTGGGTGAAGGAGATGCCCTAATGGGATCTTGGCTGTTCTGAGGCTGATAATTTTGATAGGATATTGGCAAGGACACTAATGATATTGTCAATCATATATAATGTAAACATAACCACAAGAGTATTTAAGCAGCGCAAAAAAAATACCCTAAATTCATTGTGGTACTTATGACTGCTTATGACCATGGCAATTTGAAAAGAATATGCAAGGTTAAATAGTTTTGATTATAAAAAGACAAGTTTGAAGAAAGTTTTTTTGATCTTTCTCATCAACAAAGCACTAACCAAGTTACCACAACCTTTCAGGCCAAGAGGTGTTGAGTGGAACAAGAATAACAAAGAGTTGACATGGCTTTGTTTTGTAAGTATGCATCTTCAAGTCTAGAAATACAGCAGAGCAACTCTTCTCTGCTGATTTCTGCCTGAACAAAACTTCGACTTCCTAGAATATTTTTAGCATGATAGATCACAAACAACTTCAGGAAAAGTAGCAAATTCCAATTAGAAGTGATCTAGTCTGACAACGGAACAATGCTAAATTGGACAGGAGAACAGAGTTTTTGCACAGTTTACTGACCAAAATTAATTGCACAGCCCACAGCAAGAGTTCTTTTTCTCTTCAAAGTACTTATTTCAACGCCTTTTTACTTTCTTTTCTAATAGAACTTGTCTGTTTTATTCTTTGTTAAATGGGGGAATTACTGTTGTGAGACATCCTTGCACTACTCAGTTTTATGCTGTCTGACCAAGTGAAGCAATAAATTTGGTGCTGTGGTGTTGTTTGGGTGATGTTTAGTCCGCGGTTTAAGAAAATATAATCTATTTTCATACTTGTCAGAATCTGACAAGAAGATAAATGTGTACTGATATTTTACTCTGAAAGGATTAGCAATCCTCATCACGTTCCCATTTATCAATGTAATTGGTTATAGAGCATTGCTCTTTACTGGTCCATCTCAACCAAAGGTACTCTGGCTACACCTTCTGGCAGCCAAATTGTTGCAGCTATCTCTTAGTGACTGCTTAATTTTGTTAATTGTTCCTCTGGAACTCCAAGAATGGTCCTGATTTCAATGACCTTTTGAGTTCCTGTGTGTGCCACGATCAATTATAAGGAAAGAATGAGCAATAGAACTTTTTGTAGCTTTTTTATTTTTCTCTTGCTTGCTGTGTGAGGTTGCAAGTTGCAAAGGAAGCACATATTTGTCAGAGCATTGTTTATATTCACATGAGAAGGGCAAGACTCTGGTATTAGGGTAGCGGAGAAGATTTGAGTGCCTGTCCTAAGTTTCGTTCAAGGAAGTTGTATTCTAAATTTGAGCTGGTTTTGGAGCATTATGAGGAGTAAAACAAATCCTCAAGCTTTTTCTTGAGCTATATAAAGTCAGTCTAGCTGCCCACTGGATTATTTCCATGGGCTAGAGCTGAGGGAGCTTAGCTGAAGACATAGACTGTTAACACTTACAGCGTGGTTTTCTTGCCAAAACACAGTCATCAAGTGACATTTGAAATCTCCAAAGATGCTAGGGATTTCACCACAGGGCTGGCAGATCTGATGCGGAACTTACGGGAACACTTCCTTTTCTGCAGTGGCAGCTGAGGGCCATGTGGGATCTCAGATGAACCAGGATGATAATGTGTGCAAATCAGTCCTGTACGCAGTCTGGTGAAAGCATCTCCATGTTTAGAAATAACATATGCAGAAATACTATGTTAATAGGAAACTTGTGCATGCAGCTTTCACTTTCAATATAATATATTCATGCAGCCTTAGCACAGTATTTACAAGCAGCACAAAGATAAATGCATAATATGTACATACATATTTTTCTGTAACCTTAGCAAATCTTTTTTTTTAAGTTCAAAGGACATAACATGTTCCACAATTTGGGTTAATCTTTCATTCTCTTACAAAGTTAAAAAAAAACCAGCAAGAAACTTATTTCCTTCATTCTGCTTTACTCATCATATTGAGGTAAAATTCTGTAGCTATTTCATTCAGTATCAACTGAGTAAAAACGGCCATAGCATAATGTTATCTACTTTCTGGTTAATCTTTTATTTCTTTAAAAACAGATCTGTTTTCATTTTTATACGCAGTCACACTGAAAGAGCCCCAAAAAGATATTTTATCTATGTATCTTTTCTCAGGTTAAATTAAGCTGCAGTTACCTGTAGCCATCATCTAATTACTGAGTGGCCCAAACTAGAAACTTATTATTGTTTTCTTTGTGTGGAAAAAGCATACATTCAATGTACCATACATTGCTGGGAATTCCTAAAAAGTTTGTGAAAAATGAGCACAGAGATGTGTTGCTAATTTGAAAGTAGTCAGTACCGGAGTACGGGATCCTCTTTTTTTATCACCTTTCTTGAAATACTGAGAATTAAAATTTTCTAATGAAGTAATAGAGATATACTTTTTTTTTTTTTTCAGAACAGATATATTGATTCATTGTTTTAGTTGCTATGATACTAAAATGGTTGCATTTGAATCCTGAACAATTATGCATGTGAGAAAAAACTGAGTAAAACTGTGCAGCTTATTCCATGCCTCTATTATTCCATGCATCTCAATCAAAGAAAAATTTCAGCTCAGCAGTAATTGACTCTGTTACAAGCTTTCTGTGTAAGAGGGTGTTTAAGGAAAATGAAGCAAATGTTATAATTAATACATGTAGAGAAAATGTGTTCAGTATTGTGCGTACTGTGAGCTGTAAGTTGCTTGGAGATGGTTTATATTTCATTTTGAGGGGCTACACAGAGATTACTAGGAGCTGGATCTACTTGTACTGTGTAAGCCCCCAGATGTTGCTGTTTCAGTGTTTTTAAATATTGAGAATACAGAACAGTGGTTATCTCCTGGTATCACTTTTTATCTTTTACAACTGAAGGATCTTAAAATGAGAAAAAAATAGAATTTTTTTTAATGAGATGGTATTAATTTATTATTCTATGCTCATTTTTCTATGGCAGTCATAATTACTTGCCTGTGCCACAGCAAGGCTTCTGTAATCTCAACTATTTTGTTAATGCCCTCAAAAACTTTTGATATTAATACAGATCAGAACTGGCCCTGTCTCTTGCCTCCTTCTTTTCCAACATGAACACTTTCTTCCCTGGTTCTAGTGCTATTTATGTCCATTATACTATGTCTACAGAATAGATAGCATTTACCGAAACCAGCAAGTGACGGACTGAAAACAGGAAAATAGGAGCTGTTTCCTCAGATGGTGTTCTTCATGATGCTTTCATGAGGCTGCTATAGATGCTGAAACTTTGGAAGGGTTGCAAAAGGGATTGTGTGAGTGGCTAAAAGAAAAATATATTAAGGACAGCACCTGTGAACTAAAAATCACGAGTCAGAAATTGTTGCTCTGTCAAAGTATCCAGGAAGGAATTTACACTGGCCACTGCCAGGTGGGATAGATGGATTTTTAGTCTAAACTATTTCAGACCATAGTCTTCCTAAAGCTGTTCTGTGGGTGAGAGCTGTTGTACCAATGTGGGTGCTACTGCAACCAACATGTGTGCTTTCAAGTTATATTTCCTGTTCACTCAGGTGCCGATGCTCTGAAAACCATTTTTGGCTGACAGACACATTTGGGGGACCCACCAATGTTTCATGCAGCTCAGCCCAAGAAATTAGCCACTCACTCAGATTTTCTTACAAGCAAGTCAAACTCATGACTGGATGTGTAGATGTTGTTTGCTGTCCCCATTAGCTGTGCAGGATGCTCCTAGCTCTCTTCCCTGACTAGTACTTCACAGCCCAGCTCCCTTGTTTTTATACTGGATGAAGCTGGAAATGACTGACTGAATATTCTTGGTCATGCCTTGAGCACCAAACAGTACGTGCATTCTTCAGAGAGCAGCATGTTTATCCTCAGCACAGCTTCTTGTCATAGAGATGACAGTCCTCATTTTGCTAGTCAGGAACCTGAGAGCAGACTTTTGGGCAGCATGCCCAGGGTCCTGCACAAAGTCTGCGTCAGAGCCAGGATACTTTGTACTGAACTTGTTATAATTTAGGGGTTATATCAATAGTGATGGTGATCTTGAGAGTTAACACGAATGTACAACCTGGGAGTTAGGCCTGAGTTTGAGCTGATAAGAGCATGAAGCAGCCTGGCCCATGTGCTATGTATTTTGGGAAGACTCTTCCCGTAACTGCTTGAGTGATTATTCTGAACAATGTGCTACCATCCATTACTATTCTTATCTCTGCTACCACTTATCCTAAACCTGAGTCATCTATTGTATCTCAAGTGGATTTTATGAAGTGTTCCATATTTTATATTTAACGTGATGGCATTGGCCCATTTTCTATTATCTTTTGTTGGAGTTTCCTGGACTGCAAACGACAGCCAAAACTTTCTCAGGCTCGGAAACCAAACATAAACTGGCATAGTATAAGAAAGAAGCAATCATACTTAATTGGATTTCTTAATCAGGAGTGGGATAAAAAAATTCACCAAAATGGTACAAATTTTGAGCGGCTTTATCTTGATGTCATGTAAAAAAATACTATTCCCAATACCACTCTAAACTTGATCCACAGACTTTTAATGTGGCTGGATACTTCGTACATAGATTTTCTGAGTCAAGTACCTCCTCACTCTGGTTTTGGATTAAAGAAAAATACTTTAAGCAATAATGCAAAAATTTAGAGCGTTTGTAAAGACTCTCAGGGAGTTATTTAGAAAACACTTTTTTTTTTCTAACTGGAATTACTGTATTTTTTTATTGTTGCCAGTAGACTTTTCCTTCTTGGAATAATATCATGTGAATCTTATAAAAAATCCCCTTTTCAAGTATTTTGAGACACAAGTTCATTCAGTGGCTTAATTTAGGATGTAAATGAAATGTGTAGCATTTCAACTTCTATGTGAAGTATTCTTGCCATGATTCTCCCCTTTGAAATAGTTTTGGTTCTCCTGTAGTTTGGGTAGCCATAATGTTAAAAATCTGACATCTAACTCTATTTGCTATTTAGGCTTTATTTTAAGGCAGCTCTTTGCAGCATAAAGTCAGAGCTGAAGTAATCCATTGGAGATCTGCAGGTGGTATTAATCTTGCCACACTCTAAATAGGAAGACAGCAGGGTCTAGAAGTAAGACAATAGTTTAGTTTTACACTAGATCCAATGGAGGAGATCTAATCCATCAAATTAGAGAGATTAGAGAGTGATTCATTTGACCATGTTGCTCTTATTCCTTCATTTCTGCAGGCATGGGAATGTGCTCTGTTGGGAAACAATATGGTCCAACATGGTAGCAAGCAGGGAGTTACTGTAACTGGATTTTTCTGTTATCACTTTAGCAGTGAATTAAACCTACACTTGTTATAAATGCAACATTTTCACAGCAAAATATCTGTATACCCAACTCCCCATATATGACGGATCTACTGGACTGACTGAAATGAGAATATTCACTGTCTTTGCTGATATTTCATTAGAGGAAGGTTTGGAGTCTAAACCCTTTAAAGTTTAGACAAAAATCCAGTTTACTTCAATCATGGAAATTTAACTGTAACAATTTTTCTAATGGATAAGCATATTCCCTATCTTCCTCCTGAAGTGCTCTGAAATTCATTTCCAGTTGTAAAAAACATTATAAATAACTTGGAAATACGCAATGTGTGGTGACAGCCATATTTATCTCAATGTTAAATTCAGGAATAATCTTTCTAGTTTCTGTAGGTGTGGGAGATGAAAAGATAGAACAGTCCTGGCTAAGTTTTAGAACAACGTGGATGTTTCATGTTCATTTGTTCCTTTTGTTATGGCTGTTGTTTGTGAAAAGATTATTTCCTCCACCGGATTTTAGGATAATAGGTTTAGAAACACAGCTTCATTGCTCAACTCCTTCTCTACATACAAGTGAGAAAGAAATGGCCCCAGGTGGAGGAAAAATGTAATAACAAATGGTGTTACTGTAAGTCATAATACCCAAGAAGCATAAATTTCTCCCATCTTTCTGTTACCAAATCTAGGCTGATTGATGTGAAAAAATATGAGGAGGCTGATTCGTAACGTCAGATTGAAGAATAATTCTTGGTTTGTTCACTTTTTTTTTTTTTTTTTTTTTTTTTTTTTTTTTTTTTTTTTTTTTTTTTTTTTTTTTTTGTCAGACATCCAGGACAAAAGGAGAAGACAAAATTCAGATCTATGGCTTGTTGGTGCCTCAAATTGTTGGTTTAATTTAATTAAAATACCTATGCTTCATATATTTAGGATGAAAGAACAGCCTTAAAATATCTGAGTCTGGCGCACTCAGCTATAGTACTCTGAGGCACCCTCACCAATAAGGAAAGTGCTGTCTGTTTAGTGTTCTGATTTGTGCCCACTGCCTCTGGTTCTGGGCACCAGTAAGAAGAGCCTGGCTTCATCTTCCCTTCAGGTATTTATATACATTGATGAAATCACCCCGAGATGTCTCTTCCTCAGACTGAGCAATCCTGGCTCCCTCAGCCTGTCCTCACAGAAGAGATGGTCCAGGCCCTTCAACACTTTGGTGGTCCTTACTATGCTTGTGTTTCTCTTGTACTGGGGAGTCCTGTCCCAGACCCAGAACCACAGTACTCCAGGAAAATCCATGCATGTTCCTCTCACAGGAAAAAATTAGCAAAGGTGAAAATTTTGTAGTTTCTGAAAAGCAAACAGGGCATTCAGAGAGTCTGTGGGGTCTTACTGCATGGGAGGTCTCTGCTCTCATCCCTGGTGGACCAAGTTACCATGCTGTTCACAGTGAGAGACACAGGCATTCAGCTTTCAAAAGAATTCTTCTTTCTTAATTGTTTATAGAGCCTTCATGCCTATGTAAATCTTTTAAACCACCCTGCCAGTCTTGGGGAATCTGGATTACCCTGACAGCTCTATTAAACACTCCAGTGCCTAAGTGGAGGACGTAGAGGAGATAACACTACTTTAAAATTTTATCAGTGATTGAAATATCGCACATCATTTGGATCATCCATATTCAAGAAAAATTAAATCAAGCCAGAAGAAATGCAAATATAGTGTGTAGGTTCTTTGGCAGAGTGGGACCAGCAAGACATGCTTCTTTCTGCTTAATGAAATGAGAGCTGAGAGGAGATAATATTTCTGATAGTAAAATGGGAGCTGAGAAGAAGAAATATTTACGTGCCTGGCATGTAAGTTCAATAAATAAATATAGCCTGGCTATGAGTAATTTAGGACTAGAAATAAGAAGATCTTTCTCAACCAGGGAAAAAATAATTTGTAAAACAAATAAAATTAGAAAAGCTGAATGGCTTGAAGATGGAAGGTGCTGCATTTTATAGAAAATAAATAACAATCTTGCTTCCCATAGTAGGAGAGAAAAAAACTTCATTATCTAGGAATATCTTTCCCTTTGATATTCCCATTGCTATTCTTTATCATCCTTTTTATTGCTTCACATTTTCCCATGAACTCACTGGATGGAATTTTCCATAACCTAGCAAGTCACAGAAGTGAGTGTTGCCTAATTATTGATGATTTCAATTCTCTGAATATTTCTGTTTACTTTAATTGGATAGTAAGAATACAGGTATCACATTCTTGGCCACAGTTAAGTAACGACCTATGATTTTTCCTCGTGGTACATTACATTTGCCTTTAATTTTTCCCTCATGTGAGGAAAGGAAAGACAGAATCTAAAAATTTCCCTTCAGTCTATGCATATATTTCAGTTTCTAATGAAAGTGATTTTTTCTTCAGTTGATTTAAATGAGGGCAAAGTTTTAGAAGATGTTTTTGAAGTGCACCTCCCTGGAAGGTGAAAGGTATTCACTTGTTCTCAATAATACATATGTAGTTCAGAATTGATAATCTAAGGTGTTTTGTGTACCACCTTGGCTTTGTTATTACTTCTGCACTGGAGCTCAGAAAGCATGTATTTGGGAATATAATTTTTACTTGGCTAATTTATAAAAGCAGAGATTTTCTGGAAACATGATAAAATCCATATCTGCTTACGTAGTGTGGAGGACCTTTCTCAAAGGCTTCTATCTCTTCAAAAGGGCTTTTTCTTCCTCTTAGAGATTTTCATATCAACAGAGGCCAATAACCCCTAGATCTTTTTGTGATTTAAAGGATGTTTGTTTTTGGAAAACTCTTCTGCCAACCAGTGCTGTTCTGGTTTCATGATGTCCAGGTTCCTGTTTTTTTCCAGATTGTGGTGCCCCAGAGTCACACTGTGCCTTTTCTCTTGATGAAATATTGTGGGAAACAGAATTGGTGCGTATATATCTAGCAACCTGGGAAAGGTGAAAAAAAAGTCCTGTTCTTGAGGCATTTGTGGCATGGGTAAGGAGATGTTTTTTCAAGAAGAGTAGCCTGGGCTAACTGAGGTATTGTCATGCAGTGTCTTTTCTCTTCACTGCAGTTGACTGAAATAAGACACAGTTGTTTAGTCACGGGCTTTCTAAATTCTCTTATGCTGTTTCCACATTTACATTGTTACAGGCATATTGAGATGCACAGGAAGGTTAGATAGGGGCATACACATGAAAGAAAAGAGGAAACAATTCAGACATTTTTAAAAAGCAGTGTTCATAGAGTCATAGTATCAGATGATCACTTGTGTTGAAAAAGACTTGAGATCATCGAGTCCAATCATAAAAGATGTAAAATCAATCAAACAGTATGAATCTCAGGAGCCTGGATTGCTGCACCTGAAAGAAGAGAAGACAGTATAATAATGAACTGAAGGAGAAGAACGTGATAATTCTGAATTAGCTAACTAATTCAGTCTAGTAGCTGCACACACTCTTTTCAGTCTTGATGACTTCAAATTTTCCTACTATGGCCTCCAATTTTTCTTTTAAGAGAAAATTTTCTTCTTCCTTGTGGTAAGAAGAAAAATCCTATGTTGATTTCTGTGCAAGCAAGCTCCTTATTAATGATCTGTTTCCCACGTATGCCAGGAGCTGAGAGTGAAGTTACGTGGTGCAGTACCACCAATCTTTCTTCACCCTGGTTTTAGTTGAATGGTCCTAGCTCTTGAGGCACTCTGGGACTGGCTCAAGTAGATTCAGAAATAATTTCCTGGCACATAACACTTCACTTTTTTTTGTGATGAATTTTTTTTTGAATTTTTACGAAATTTTAGCAAAGTAGATTGTCTCTGTGAGTCCAGTGGGGGCTGGAGTGAACTCAAAATAAGGACTGAGGGCAAAGTCAGGAGCTGAGTGGTATATGGAAAGAGTAGGTAATTCTTTCCTTCATCTAATTTATGATGGAATGTTAAGTCAGCTCAAATTGTAATTAATAGCTTCAGCTGGAAAAAGAGTACTCACTCAAAAAACGGATGTGCCTGAATTATTCCAGTTCTGTGTGTCCCCATGTCTTTTTGACAGGTTTTCACAAAACAGTTCTGGGGCAGTAAATCCTGTTTTGCCATTCAGACCCTTGCATCCAGCTTGCACCACAAATACTTAAACAACAAGCAATTTGTCCAAGTGGTTCTTCTCTTGCTTCTCCACTGCCATTTGATAACGTACAATTTACTGCTTTGTCATGCCAAATTGCTTTGCACATTTTTGTTTCTGTCATACAAATGTA
Organism: Machaerirhynchus nigripectus; assembly: GCA_013397975.1. Classification (NCBI taxonomy): domain Eukaryota; kingdom Metazoa; phylum Chordata; class Aves; order Passeriformes; family Dicruridae; genus Machaerirhynchus; species Machaerirhynchus nigripectus. Next base: position 26,025 of record VZRQ01009870.1, on the reverse strand, counting down.
GTCCCTTTGTCATAGTTTCAGAATGAACAAAGATTTTCAGTGTATTTTTGTAACACTCAGTTACACTTTGTGCATATGCTGAATAAATACTAGATCATCCGTAATGCTATTAATATGTGCCAATAGACAGTATTACACAGCAAAGCTTATTTTTCCTTAGTCTTGGCAATGTTAAAACAGAAAATTCAGGTTTAGGTGATGAGTGATCTTTACTTTTTATACATATTCACTTCTATTCTTCTGTCTTTTGTATTTTCTTTAAGGGGTTAAAAAGGAGCCTTATATTCTTTATTAAGTGTACATGAGCTGATGAAAGATCAAAAAAGAATTATTTACTGATTTATCAACCCTAACCTTTATGCAACTAGTGTGCTGCAGTATGGGCATTGTATCGATCTTTTGAAAGCAGACGGATTTAATCACTGCCTCAAGGAGATAAAATGCAGTTATTACTGAAGAGCAAAAGTTTATTAGTCACAATGGAAATGTGTCACAAAAGGATAAAGACAGACACCTAATCAGAATGTGATATCACCTAAAGGTTTATTCAGTTATTGCTGCTTTGTGATTGAAAGTTAGGAAATTTCCACGAGGAGTTTTGGTCTTCTTGTGAAAGGAATTTCAACCTTTAGCAGTGATGTATGCAAAGAATTGTGGAATAAACTATTATGGGGAAAAAACTCTTTTATGTATAAACAACAGGAGAAGCCCAGGCAATAAACAAGCTAATTGGACACATTCGTTGCAGTGATAATGCTCAAGTTCAGCTTCCTGTTTCCCACTAGTCACTGGGATGCAGCAGTTTGAAGGGCTTAACAGCTCCCTTTGCTGGCAACAAGCACGAAATGCAGTTTGTGTGCACCATACCTAGTTCTGTTTGCCATATCAGGTTTTAATTAGCTTCACAGGCAGTATGTCCTGCCTCCTGCTTTCAGCTACGAGATACTTTTCAGCAATTCACCAACTTCAAGGAAAACTATAAACAGACCATCAAAAGAATCAAGGAAACAAATTAAAATAGTATAAACATACTAAATGAAATAAAGATTGAACCAAAATCACTAATAGAAAATGGAACAATTACTCTGTATAACACAGCCAAAATAAAACTGATGGAGAAAGGTAGTTTCTCTAATGTACACTAAACAACAAAATGCTGGCCCATACCTTACCCCCTTACCAGGAACCTTAACCAGGCCCAGAACAATCACCTGAAGCCTTTCCTGAATCCCAAAGACTAAATCCTAAGCCTCAGAGGTGAGTTCAGTCCCCAGCCCTGGCCTGAATACAAGCCCCTAAGCAGAAATACTAATGAGATGCCTGAAGCCGTAGTCACCCTAACCCAAGGTCTTCAGACCCTCACTCTAAACCTGAAGTTTAAGAGTCCCTTCTTAATCTTGGCTTACATGTCTTAGGCCCACCAGGAGAGCAGGGTTTGTGAGGTTATGGAGCAAATGCATGAGGAGATGATTGTGATGGGCAAAAACCCCAGGCTCATGTCAGGAAGTTTGAATTAGTGTAATTTACTGCCAATTGACAAAACTTTTTATTACTGATCCTGGTANAAAAACTCAAACCCCAAAACAAAACCCCAAAACCCCCAAATGCAAAAATAAACAAAAAAACCCCAACAAGCAGGGAAAATGCCTTGGCTACCCTCTGGGCAGCTCTGCTCTCCCCTTTCATGCCTCTAATCCATTTGCTGTGCATTATGCTCAGATCCTTTGGTGAGGCAATGGGTGACGCAGGAGACTGGGGTGGGTGTGTAGCAGTTGCTTTTACCTTCATGCTCCTCATTTCTTAACTGGTCCAACATAGTCTCCTCCACTAACCACAGTCCCTTTGGAGTCACACCTCCTCCTGATTCTTCTCTCTGTCCCTGTCCAGTCGAATATTTGCCCACAACCCTTGCTCAGGCTGCTCTTTTTCCTCCAGCACTCAGCCTGCTATTTTTGGGCATTTTTTCCTTCTTTTCCAACCTTCTTCTCTGTCATTTTCTCTTGTGTCTTCTGGTCTAGCATAATTGTCTCTTTGCCTCAGCATTTACTACCTAACCTCTCTTTGCAGAAGTTCCTCTGATTCTGTCATACAGTGCGTGCTCTGTGGAGCTGGCATGGGCTGAGTCTGGCACAGGACAGTCCATGACCTCCTCCCACACAAGTCAACCCTACAGGCCATCATGAGCACAAAAACCAACCCCCAAATCCAACCACCAACCTTCTGCCCTACCAAAGTCCCTTATGGAGTCAGGGGAGCGGGGAGGTCATGGGATAGGAGAGGGACATGCACATTAGAGGGAAAGCAGTCACATGTTTACTGGGAGACGCCCTCGGTAAGAGCAGCTGACTGTCCATGAGATGGAGGCTGGGTAGGAGGGAGCTCAGCCAGCAGAGAAGTGAGATGGTGATGTGTGTGGAACAGAGATGGAGGCAGCCCCTTTCCTCAGCCCTCACACTAGGGCCAAGCACAATCCCACAGTGCTTGTAAAGTCCTCAGCCCTACTTCTAATTCTTAGCCCAGTGCCTTTCTCTAATGCATAACCTCAAAGCATATACCCAGATCCTGAGGCTTAATATCTTCCTCTATTCTTCACCCTAGCTTGTGCTTTTGCTGTCATGTGCAACCACTAACACAGAATATTTCATTATGTTTTTTCTAGATATTTTTGAAAGGTTTTCTCTGGAAAAAATATTTCTCTTGAGTGCAGAGATAGAAGTGACATGTGATTCAAGTGATGCCACCTGTGGCTTGCATATGATTCTAGGCCAAGAAAAACTATTTCACATATAGTCTTTCTCAAGATGCAGAAAGATGTTAAAAACTATATAATAAAAGTTAGCTAAAATTTTTACTTAAAAAGTTTCCCTAAATGACATAGAAGGCAGGAAAACCAAAGCACTGATTCTGTGTGAATCCATCATACTGTTATAAACTAGGAAGATATATAGAGGTATAACACACACAAATGGTGAAAAGTTGTGCTTTTCCAGTTATATCAAGTTCTGATTACGGCGCACTCATTCTTTCACTAGGTTGTTGTTTTACAAGTAGGTGGATTTGTGATTAGAGTTGTGTATCACAAGTTCTTCTGTAACAGGAGGCTGATGCCTCTTCATCCTGTGGTTCGTGGAAGGGAAGTCCAGAAGGGGCTGTCAAATAACTGTGATTCAAGAACGCCCTAAGCTGCAGAGCTCTGGAAAGTGGCTGAGGACTCTGGGAGATAAATTGCTGCTCCCTCCTTAACTCTGTCATAAATCCATTCTTCTTCCTATTGTTGGACAGAAGATACTGGTCTAGAAGGACTTTTTGCATGAAGTACTGCAAACATTTATCTTCCCTTGTGACCTTTTGAAGTGGGGTATATAAAGGGTTTTATAGTCCTCATTCTGTCAGATTCCAAGCAGTTTGTCGTATGCCAAACACGTTTTTTACCCACCATCCAGTGCTGATGAAAACCTTTCAGGATCATATTATGGTTTGAAAATTAGTCTGACAGCTTTTGATTGAAAACTTGAAATACAAAATACTTGCTAATAATCAATTTACATGTGACTTAGTAGCTGACATTTCAAGTTGCATAATACATATGGACTCCTAACCTAAAACGAAGCAAAAGTGTCTAAAAATCACACCTTCTCCACATTCCCATTATTTAAACAAAATCAGAATATTTTCCCTTTCCTTACTGACTTAACCTCAGAATCTTCAAACTTTGTATCTTCTAAAATGATCAATAATCATGGTTTCTTTCTGGTAAAAGTTCCCTCTGTGTTTTGTTTTCTCACTGACTCTTTCTGGCTGAATGTTGCATCTTTAAATGCTTCTGAATAACTGCGTGGAAGCTGGAGGCAAATGAGGACACAGTGGTGTCCAGTGGCCCTGAGTTAAACATGCCCAGATGTCTACACCTGGCGCCCTCACTAAACATTCTCTCTCTAGTCAGGGAAGAGAACTCAGGACCTGCCATCAGTGGTTCAGTTCATTTTAGCTGAGGTGTATGCATTCAAGGTGACCAAAATTTTGCCTTCCCTGCTGATCACCAGACTTGTGGGTATAGCAGGCACAGGAAAATCAGAGCTTATTTTTTATATCTACCATGTTTTTTACATAAATTTTACATTTACAATAATGTTTTTTACATAAGGAGCCCCACAGCATGTCCTGTATGTGCTACGACTACCTAACAGGTAAATAATTTATTGTTTTTTGGCTTTCCTCCAGTTTAGGCATCACCCTTGCGTTACAAAGAGTATTTAATTTTTTGAAAATAAGAAAATCAAGGGAGAGGCTTTAACTATTGAGAACAAAGTTCAGTGCTTGTGAATTCAGGCTATGCATTTAGGCAGCTGTAGAATTATATGTTAGTAAATTTTGCCCTTGAGCTTTTTCCTGAGTTGTCTCATGGCTGCCTGCAGTGAGATCAGCTTAGGCTGGTGTTAATATAAGCTGATCTCCTTAGGCTCCTTTCATAGTCACTGAAGACAAATAGGCATCTTCAGGCTTACCTTGGCTGCAGATTTAGGGTAGGATAAATTGCCTGTGGCAGTAATTATTTTTCCTTGATGACTGACAAGGGAATGGAGGATGATAAAGTCAGGCTAACTGTGAGACACCTAAGCTGGATCTGAGGAACATTTACGTTGCTTTTAAACTTTCCCTGCTTAAGCCATTCATCAGGTTTTTAGGCTAAGGGACAGATGTGTCCGGTGGAGCTTCCGAACCGTCAAGAGCGTTGTGCATTTTGTGTTAGTTTTAGTGGAGGTGGTGATCTGTGTCATGTCAATTACCATATTGTAATTGGTAGGATGTTTATTATTTTCCTTGTTTTAAGTCAGCTAGAAGCTGTTAGTTTGTGTCTTGCATATTGCTTGGCTAGCACTGGCATGACCTGTCTGTGACTTTTTCCAATACTTCAGCGTTCCGTTGGCTTGTGTTCATGCACTCAAAATTAACTGAATATTTGGGGCATGTGTTGTCCTGCAGACTAAGCTGCATTTTCCTGTGTGCTGTTAGCACTGCATTTTGGCTAACTCTTTTTTGCAATAATGTATAAATCGTGAAACAGTACCTTCCTTCCAAAGAGGATTGTTTTGGAATCGACCTTTGTGCCACTAGATGGCAATATAAGGTAAACCACAATCTTGAGTTACACAAAACCTACCCTAAAGGCACATCTGCATCAAGACAAAGGGAAACATGTTTCAAGAGAAATATTGCTTTATTTCTACACCGCATGTAGTGCTGGAGATCTTTCATGTAGTAGGATGGCACCTAAGTATAACATATTCACTTTTCCTTGTGGAAGTGGGATTCCTTGTGTTCATGTTTTTATTAGGTGCAAATTATCCTTCTGCATTTTGTCTTCTCTTTCTTGGTTGTCAGTTATGTTGTGTGTGTAACTCCTTTTAACCTCTTCATATGTGGAAGCTCTTGTATTCAACTTATTGAATTTTTATTCGATTTTTTTTTTTTTGGGTTTGGTCTCTGTATCTATTTTATCCATGCATTAAAATCCTGCAGAGAAAAGCCAATTGCCCAGTGAGGCCTGATGGTTGTTGATCTTTGAAAAGTATTTATGGACTTGTGGAAGAAGACACAAATAGCATTTGCCAGTGGTCTGACTGTACTGCACTGTAGAAAGTAGTTCAACAGTGTTATTTTTTCTGGTGCTGTTTTAGCTGGTGTTTTTTTGTTTTGGTTTGAAATGTTGCAGTTTAACAAGGCTTAACAGTGGGGAGGTTTCATTCTTTATGTTTTGTTGCTGTTCTCCCATCTTGATCTAGTTTTTGTAGGAATACATATGTCCTTTTTTTCTTTTTTTTGTTTGTTTGTTTGTTTATTTTTTTTAATGTAAATTCCACCTCTATCTGTGGTTCTTGCCTGCCCTTTCTCATAGGCTTCTGCCTGCCAAAATCTTGACTCCTGATACTAGCCAATTTACGAAGAATCCCCTCAGGCTCTCCACCTCTTTATAGACACTTTCTCCCATGTGTATATATACAGGCAGAGGGAAGCTAAAAAATAAGCAGGGAAACTCTTCTATGAAGAAGGAAAAGAGATGAGCAGGAGAGCTTTTAAGTGTATGTGCTTGAGCTGGTAGCAGTTAGGGGACATTTAAGAAGGCTGGAGAGCCATCAGAAAATAATGATTAGGTCCTAAGATGAATCACCAGTCCTCAGGGGAGTATTCAAAAGGTCAACAAAGATTAGGGAACATCAAAGAGGGTAATAAAGGGAAAGGAAGAAACAGAAATGCAGGGGCCTAACCAAGAATGTAGGTAGGATATTTTAAATCCTGTGGAGAGCCCTGGACTCTCCAATAATCAAACTCTACTTCTGCAGTGCTTATAAAATCAATGAGACCAGTATGAAAACTGAAAGCTTATCTGTCTTCCTGGAGCAAGCAAGAATAAAAACAACAGCACTTTTCTCTGGAGTATTCAAAAAAGTCTGCTGGGTAAGAGAATCAGTTTGCCTCAAGCTGAGGGTGATACATGGAGGAAAAATCATGTATAGTGCCTCTTCTGACTCCACCACTGGCATTCATCATTACTACTATGGACTTTGGCATCCTTGCTTGTGCCTTTTATCCAGAAAATATAAACCCATGAATTCTTAGGGGCCTTTCAGTGTGAGATCTTAATGCTGCTGGATCCTTATCTTACATGTGGAATTCTTACATATGAATGCCTCTTTAAGTAATGGATACTGACAATAAACTAGATTGGTCAAAGCATCTGCTCTTCAGAGAGGAATTCTAAACACTCTCCTCCCCCCTCAACCCCGCCATACTTTATTTAGGAAATATCTTTTTGATGCAGTTGAAAAATGTCTTTTGACGACATTTCTAAAGGGTAAAGAATAAATGGATTATTTCTCCTCTAATTTTGTCTCAAGAGTGTAAAAATACTTTCCTGGCTCTTTGTTAGATATTTCATTTAAGTATGAGGAATTCTTTCAGCTTTATGATTTACTTTAATCTGTTTTTCATATTCTATCATGCAGTGTAATATTATATTTTCATATGATCTATTTAGTATTCCAGCTGATAAATTTTCCAATCTTGTCAAAACCAGAACTGATAAAAAATCTAAATGTTTCTAAAGGAAAAAAAGACTGCATTTTTATTTTGGGAAAAAAAAAAAAACAAACCCCAACAAAAACAACCTTGGAATTTCAGCTTTAAAAAAAAAGCTACAAACTTTTTTTCTACCTAGAGACCATTTGAAAAATTACATTTTCATGGATTAAGCTATATGTATAACATATTTTTCTGTTTTCATTTATTCCTTGTGTCTACATTGAATTTAAACCTTCCTTGAACGTCCCTTATATAATACGAGACAATTACCAGCCCAGATAAGAAAGTAAAATTTCATCTGTGCGTAGGACTGCAAAATAAAGCAGTGAACTGATGAAGGTAGAAAGGCTGGTGCAAATCACTATTAGCCAAATAGGCTAAATGAGTCACTATTGAAATAAGGTATAATATCACACCATAAATTGCTGGAGTGCATGCAGATTGCGATTCCACCTACTCTACATTGAAAATCCCTTCATGGAGGGGTGTTCTTTTGAAGCTGAATTACAGCTAGAGTTGCTGTTAAAATACACCATAAATCAGCTGGGTCAAAGCTGAAGGGATGGAAAAGTATCAGCCACTAACACTGGAAACCTTGGTTTTGTCGTTATAGAACTCTAGTGTGGACCTGCAGCCAGAGTGGGGTAAATCTGCAAGGCTTTCTCTTGTGTTATTTCTGCATTAATTGTAAACCAGAATAGTCACTGCAGTTACAGGTTTGGAAAAAATAAACAAGATACAGGGAAACTGTCCAAACTCCCACAACTGTTTGGTTTGTTTCACAAGCACTGATGAATTAATGCACTGAATCCTTCAGTCATCCGTGATTAGGAGCAGCCATTGATACCCAGTCTCCTCTGCTTTTTTTTCCTGCAAAGCCCAGGAGCAAAGGAAGTTTTTTATTCCAGCAAACAAAGGGTAAACATGTGTTGAATACAGTTTTGGGTTATGGACACCTGAACTTTGGGTCACAGCATCAGCTACTGGGTTGTGACTTGGCCCTGGAAAAGATCCATGGTGTGCTAGGTAATAATCTGTCAGGGGCAGCTCAGAGAGCTCTGTCATTTTTTGGTGAAGAACAAATTTAATTTGTTCTTTTCTTTCTCCTTTAAAATTTTCCACCTAGGATAAAGAAATATAGCAGATATTACCACATCAGGAATGCTCATTAGCTGAACTACTGAAATTTATTTAACTTATTTAAATTTGGCCTGTTCATGTATTGATAATCACACTTGATGCCAGCTTAGTACGTATTGGTCAGATAAAGCCACTGTACATGCTGAATATGCTTCATTGTAGAATTCATGAAAATCCTGAAAGACTAACTCTGTCAACAAACTAATGTTATAGCTGGTAAATGACCTGAGATAAGAAGTAAATCAAGTTGTCTTTTACTGTTTTTCTTTTCACTAAAGACCAGTAATTTTTCTCAGTATTTATCTTAGCTCTTGGCATGTAGATTTTTCCTTCTAACTCATGAAACAGTGTAAGTTAGGACTCTGTTTAGCACTGAGAAATATGAAAGAGAGGGAGGTAGTGTTTCAGTAAAAGGCCTTGATTTGCTGCTAGCATACATATTTCAGGAGTTACACAAGACAGACTGAGGTGCCATCAACCCTCTTTGGATTTCTACTTCCACCAGTTCTGATACCATTTGAAAAACAATGTCTCACTTTCTGCTTGTTCTATTTAATCAACTGCACCACCAGGTGCGCACACCAAGTCTGGTGAGCTCAGACAGTGCATTTTCTCTTTGGAGACACCTGAATTACCATTCTAGTGGCTGTGCTAGAGATGGTCTCCTTTCACATACTTTCTATTGCTCTTGTAGGAGATTTCCAGGTCTTTCAAGTCTTTCAGGGGGCTTCTGATTTGAGAAGTCATATTGGGCTGGTAGGTTAGGATATATGAAACACTGTACTACTTCAGTCATAGGCTGCTGCTTCTCTAATGAGTGGTCTATTTTTAGAGTAGGGATCAGAAAATGTGAGTAAATGTGAAAAAATACTACTCTGTTGCCTACTATTTTGTCCTCTCACGATGTTTTCACAATGCTTAGCTTTCATGGGAGGAAAAATACCTGTTGGAAAATGTAATTTTAGAAAATAATTCAGCAAATAGTGCCCGATTCTAATGTTTCTTTTAATAGAAAATATTTCACTTTGGTTTTTTTCTTTTTTTTTTTTTTTCTTTCATCTTAAAGATCCTATGAAGCCTACTATAACCAAATACACAAATATAGAAAACTCTCTTTTTGGGGGTGAATCCTCCAAGCCCAAATAAAATTTCATTGAGCATAGTGTTCTATCTCCAAATAATTTAAAAAAAAATTTACTTGTTTCATTCTTAGTAAAACTCATACATTAACTGATTTCTACTACTTCCAACATATTTAAACATATCCTTCCCCAGAAGTCTGCAGATGTGAAAAGAGAGAGTATGGGAAGTGAAGGATGGTATTTGCAGCTGAGTGACCATATTTCATTACTGCAAATGCATCAGCACAGCACGTTCTGTCTGCAAGCCGCCCATTAAAAAAAATGCTTGATGCAATTAAAATGTACATTTTGGTGTGAGAAAAATGTATGTTTAAAAATATGCATATGGAAAAATATAAAATTTGGGATAATCAAGTGCATTTCAGGTAGTTTCTCTGTGAGTACAAATAATCACTTCATTTTTTTCCCTGTGTATTTTTTTAATCAGCCTGAGGCACAGTGGGAGGTATTTCTTCAGCTTTCCAATAAGGAAGGGATGAGGATTAAAGGGGGGGTGTCTGCCTTCAAAGCCATAGTAGGTCCAGAGGGAGTCTCCTCCTGGGGTTTTGGCATTGGAAGGTCTTTGAAGTTTTTTGGATTTTTACTTACCAGGTGGTCTTGACTCATAGCAGCATCCTCTCCGAGCTGCAGTCACACAGCACTGCAGGGAACCTACCTACTTCACTTGCTGGAGTAAAGAAGCCACAGGAAAAATTATATTTTTGTGGGATGATTATATCTCTTATGGGAGCACTACAATCCCTGCTACAGAACCTGAGATGGAGTAGAAATCTATGCCAGAAAGCAGACAGTCTGATTCAGTTAAAAACTAGCATGTAGCAGCAGTGGAAAGCACTGTCTGAATGCAGTCATTAGATGGCAGAATTGATCAAGCAATAACCTCAATTTTGTGCTCTGTAGTGCATGCCCCAAACCAGATGGTTTAAAGAATAGATAGCAAGTAGCAGCTGGTGCTTGTATACATTCCCCAAATACCGTACCTGGCTTACCTGCCGGCACTTTGAGCTAACAGAGACCATGGTATTTGTATATCATTTCCAGAAGCAGCACTTCAGGGACTGGGGATCAGAACATCAATCAGTGAGGACTGTTAGATCATTTCTAGGCATGGGCCTTTGAAGACCTGTCCCTGTGTAAATATTGACCATCGTGATGCTGTCTGGCTATACATTTTTGGCAATAGCACAGGTACAATTCACTTGTGTTTCACTAAATACCATTGCTTTGAGAGGTATCTCTTCTGAAGTGAATCTGCTAGCCCAGTTTTTAACTGCAGTTAGTTTCTTTGGGCATCAGGCAACTTCATTAAATTACTTGCCAAGAGCAGCTCATTGCCAGCAGTTAAATTCTGAGGGAGCTGATGTCTCAAGTTTTACCTAACTGCAATACCTTCAGATAGAGAAGCACAGTACTACCAGTTCTGACAACCCTTGAACTCACACCATTTCATTACTGCTCTCCCTGTTGTGAAAATAAAAAAGTACCATTTTTAATCAACCTCCTGACTCCAAAAAATTCTTGCAACATTAGCTTTTCTAGTATTCCTCTTCCCATTAAGACTCCCTGTAGTCTAACTGCAGTTCCCAAACTACACACACCTCTACCTACAGATTAAGTTATTTTGTATTCTTCATTAGTGCCTAAAGATATGATTTCATATGGGTTGGTTCACCCTAAGAAAAACTAGAGAAAGAAACTTAAACGGAATTTAGAAAACTGCAGCTAAAATTATAAATTTTATGTGCAGAAGTGACATTGATTGTTCCTACAATCCAACTAATTGTTCATAGATGTGTTTAAATATATTACATGCATACACAACATTAACACCAAAAGAAACTTAAAATACTTCAGCTCTTTATCCCAAATTCAAAGTGGCATACTAATCACATTTTTTCAAATTTCAAGCCTGTTGTTTGCTTTATTTCTTTTATTTTTTTCCTTCACCTACAAGTGCATACAAAATCTCATAGTAAACTGGTCTGCATTTCACACATGACAATTCTTTACAAGTATATTGGGATTGATACCTCCTAACATTAACCATCTACTTCTGAACTTGTCACCTGGGATTCCTTTACAGTCACTGGAAAGCAATAGCCACTTCTAGAGGCAATTCATCCCATCTATTTTAGATGCCTGCTTTAGGAAGTGTCTGCTCTAGAAGTTATGATTTCTCTCCAGTGGCTGTAACAGGAGCCTGGGGGGACTGAACTGAGATAAAAATTCCCAGTCTCAACATTTGATCCCGTGAATCCCATGCTGAGTCTAAGGTCTTACAGACAAGATTGCAATATTCCACTGCCTCTTTATAAGACCTTTGTCCAATCTGTACCTGTTTTGCTACAGTGTAGTGAATCATGAGGGGTACAATGCTACAACAGCCTATCTTCTAAAGCAGACAAAACCACACTTGTAGAGTATACTCATCAGGAGGTTAATGTGTATTTACCTTGAGAAAAAGTGATGGGAAAATCACAACAATTAACTGAAAAAGTTTCAGTAATAAAATGTAACAGAAGTATTAAAACTATCTTGTAACAGATAAGCATGGTACAAATGGTTTTATCAAAGGGTTTTGTACAATTTAATTTTTGTTTGACTATACAGCGATCCCATTTTCCCTTCACTGAATAAATGGTTTGACCAACTCTGCTAGGCCTAGTTTTTAAAATGGAAAAGCCAAAATCTACTTATAAGTAGAAATCTACTTATTTAATTAGGTTTAGCATGTTTGAAGGATCACTCTCTCTCTTGATATTTACTTTAGTATGAATGACAGTAACACTATAAATTAAAAAATGTGGTACTGGAATAGCCACTCTAGCAAATGCTGTTACTGCTTCAAACTTTTTCTTCATAGCTCTCATCCCCAAGAATTTTGAAGAACACGGGGATGACCTATCTATAATTTTTCTGTAGGGTTGCTTTTTTTCTGTGTTTTTGGTTTTAAAAAACACAAAGAAGCAATTTGCTATAAAGAAGATATGAATATTTTTAAAGGGTACTTTTCCAGTATTCCTTCTTTCATCACTTGCTATACACTATACTATATGCTAGTGAGTTAGCACATTATGGATTTCTAAAGGCATAGTCTAAATTCCCAAGAGCTCCTCTGTATGTGGAATCCTAGTTCTTCACTCAATTATGGTCCCTGTAAATTTTCTAGTCAATCAACAGATGCCAACAATGTGAACCCATTTTGAGATATCTTACTGATCTTATAAATGTGTCTACTAGTCTGATGTAACAGACAAACTAGAACGTATAAATGTCATACAAATGGTTTCAAAGGAACATCAGGAGTATTTCTGACTGGCACTCTGTATGTTTGACAACTGTCTGCTTCAAAAGTAACAGTGAATGTCCAGTGAGGGAGAAAGTGAGTGAGAAAACATCTCCAGTAGATGTTTTTATCAACAGTTAAAAACCCCCAGATTAATTTCCTCACTGATGTGAGATATTCGTATAGACAAACCTAAAATGAGTTAACAGTAATTTCAGTGCTTTTATGTCTCCCAGAGCAGGTGATCAGGAGGGCTTAATCCAATTTTTTTTTGTTACAGTAAGTTTTGACTATGCTACTCTCAGTACTCTTATTAACTTCTGCTTCTATTCAGCTCCACAGAAGGTCACTAGTGTCAGTAATTTGGTTTTTGTTGAAATAATTAGAGCAATGCTTTCTACTCTCAACATTTTGCAGCCTAAGGACAACAGAGGACCACTCAGTTTAGTTCATTGCTTCAGGTAGCTGATATCTGAAATTAAAAAAGTAAGTCATGTTGATTGGACCCACATGGATATATCTTTCTTTGAGCTGATGAACTGAACTGAACTGAACTGAACTTTTAGAATTAGTGCTGGTACAAATAGTCATAGTTTCAAATTAAGAACACATCTTAGATGCTGTCTGCAATATTCCCTGACAAGTGTCTTTTTAAGGGGAATTATTGGTATTAAAACAAAATTTCAAATTTGCTATATGTAAGGCTGTGTAAAGAACAAATAGCTTTTTAATAATTCACTTTCCTGTGAATGGTATATCCATCCCTTTGTTTCGCTTAATATTCAAAGGTGTTTCATATTTATCTATGCTTTAATTAAGACACCTTTGAATATTTTAATTGACTGTATGTAATTACTCAAAACAATTTATAAGATTGAAGAAATAGAGACAGTGAGAGAATTTTATTCACCTTCAACAAGAAAAGCATCTAAATGAACACTGAATCTTAGAAAAAAACACTTTAGCTTGTTTTGGGCTGCTTAAAATTCCTTTGAGTGTTATGGAAAGTCTCAGCCTAGTTACACTGGCAGTATCCAACCATGCAGGTAGACATTATAGTGTTATTGGTAGTGAATGCAGTAGAAGATTTCTGGTTTTTGTTTGTTTGAAATTTTTTTCTTCTTTTTTCCCCCCCCTGCTACCTGCAGAGCATTTCTCTGCTTAAGAGCTTTATTTCAGGTACAAATTTTAAGAAACTTCATTGCTTTTTAGTGGATTTGTTCTGGAGTTCTGCACCCCCAAATGCATCCAGACCTTAGTGGTACTTTTAAAATCTGCTCACCATTACAGGTTCCCAAAACCTTACTTTTATGAAGCAAGTAATTAGGTTCAAGACAGTCAGAGTATGTTGAAGATAGCTATATATATCTTCTTTTGTCTGACACAGAGGTATAGCAGTTCTATGGCACTTGCTGATATTTCCCTCTATTCAGGAAATACAGATAAGTTCACTCCCTAAGCAATATGGCCAAAGTCCACACTTCTGCACAACGAAAAGATTGTCCAAAGCATTGTCAGAAGGGATGACCAAATGGGATATTATAAAAAATAACAAAAATCGTCACTTACACTTCATATTTCCAACACTAGTGTGTATTAATGCCAAGAGTTTAGTAATTGTTCCTTAAATACACAAAGATTTGTGTATTCCTCTTCCATAGAATCAGATAGAAGTTCTCATTTTTCAACAAGAATGTTAAACAATATCTATAAAAGTTTAGGAATACAGTGACAGCTAAACATTTCATATCATCCACAGTCCTCAGAATTTGTAGAAAGAATGAGTAGGACTCTCAAAACCAAAACCGCTTAAACTTGTAGTCAGGTAGGCTTGAAACTACCTGAAGTTTCAGAAATAGTATTATAGAATATTAGAAATACCCCTCACTAAACTCTAGGGTTGTCACCAGCAGAAATAGTGTTTGGCAGGCAGGCACTTCAGCTGTTCCTAGGACCCTTGTCCTCATTAGGACCAGCAACTTAGATGGAGATGGATGCATTACCAAAATTGTATTTGGGATACAAAAAGACCTACAAGAAAATGCAGCACAAGTCAGATTGTTTCAACCAATAGCAGCTGGAATGCAATCCAGTCTGGATATGCAATATTGATAAAAGTCCACTCTCACAAAACAAAGCTGGAAGTTAAATGGGATAGTTTTTTTCCTGTGTTATTAATTTCTGGTATTGCTGTAAAGGTTGAAGGAAAGTATAATTGGATCCACCTCTTCCATGTTAAATGACTTTCCACAAAACATCAGTTGGATTGACCACCACTGACTCTGTCAGTCCTACCTTGGAGATTAAAACTGGGAGCATTTAAGTTTACCAAGGCTAAGGGAATCATGGGACCATGTCAGGTTCTTTTTCTTCTAGAACAGCCTCAGCCAGGGATTCAACATCTGCCTGGTCAAGTGGGCCATGGGACACCATAAGTCAAGGACAGTGTATTTGGTGTATTCACCATCTTTATGGAATAATAATCACTCTAGGCTCAGTTCCAAGATTTGAGATAGCACCAGCACAGCTGGCCCTGGTTATCCTGCAATAAAATGTCACTGAGAAAAACACCATTGAACCTGGGTTGGGAAAGTATAACCAGAAAAGTCATAGCCAGATACAGACTGGTGCTGGACATGCAGGTGGCACAAACTGCCCTGTGCAGAGGAGTTATCCACAAAACTTTTTTAAAGTTTTATTTTTGGATTAAGATGATCTTCCATATCTTCTTAAAATAGAATGGGTTACCCTGATTCTGGCATTAATCCTTCTTTGTATATGTATTTTGGTACTCTTTCTTTAATAAATTTCATCAAAAACTGTGGCAAAGCCATTGCCAAAATGGGCTCAACCACACATTGAGAAACCTGTTCCCCGAGAGTTATTCTCAAAACTGTAATATGTTTGGAAATCTGTGCAAAGATATTGAACAGTCTTCATAAAAAACCTCTTCTATATATGGACAGGAGTGTGTCAAAAAACAAAAGTAGTACCCTTATAGAGAAATTTGATTAATTGTATTCTTCTCTCTGAATATTCTCATTTACTGTTACTAGCTTAGCACTAGAAGCTAAATCTTAGTTTCTAGAAATCGTGGAAACCTTAGGCCACTATATCTGATTGAGTGTAAACTTTTTGATAAAACTAATGCTGTTAACACACAACCAGATGCATCTGGCAGATGTGAGCAGAATGGAGAAAATAAGGGCCAAGGAAACATACCCAAGAGAATGAGATGGCTTCAGCCCAGTGACAGTGTAAACTAGTAAGAAATGAAGAGACCACCAACCAGAATTAAGTGATTGAACTTGGGATTGCCTGGTGGGTGGTATGTGTATCATTGAGGAGCACAATCTGTGGAAGAGATCCCTTTACAGAGGCATCCTGTTTGAACTATAATCTGAGAATTAATAAAAGAAGAATTGGAAACCTTCACTCGGACCTTACATTAATTAACATGGGATCCTAGGGTTGTGGTGTTTAGTGTGTGTAAACCAGCTCCTCTGTGATGCCATATTAAAGAGGGGGAAAAACTGCTGCACAGCAGCAGCTGGAAGAGTGAGAATAAATGAGAGAAACAGCCCCCTATACACCAATGTGCAGAAGGAGGCAGTGGTCCAGGGACTGGAGCAGGGATTCCCCTGCAGCCCAAGGTGAGGACCGTGGTGAGGTAGGCTATCCCCCTGAAGCCCACGTAAGTCCCTGGTGAAGCAGGTATCTACCTGCAGCCCGTGGAGGACTTCATGTGGGAGCATGTGGATGTGCCCTGAAAGAAGCTGCAGCCTGTGAGCCCATCCCAGAGTTCCTGGCAGGAACTGCAGCCTGTGGAGAGGACCCCACGCTGGAGCAGGTTTCATGGCAAGACCTCTGATCCTGTATTGGGAACCAAACTGGAACAACGTGTTCCTGAAGGACTGATCCCCATGGAATGGACTCAAGATGGAGCAGTTCTGGAAGAACTGTGGCTCATGGGAACGATTCACATTGGAGAGGTTAGTGGAAGACTGTGTCCCATGCACGGGACCTCATGCTGGAGCAGAGGAAGAGTGTGAGGAAGAAGGAGGGACAGAGAGAACATATCATGAACTGACTGCAGCCTCCACTCCCCATCACTCTGTGCTGCTCAGGGGAAGGAAGCATAGGAGTCAGGAGTGAAGCTGAGCCTGGGAATGATGGAGGGTGGGGTGAAATTATTTTACTTTTTTTTTTATTTCTCATTTTGCTATTCTGATTTGATTGGCAATAAATTAATTTCCCCAAGCTCAGTCTGTTGTTCTCGTTATGATAATTGCTAAATTATCTCCTTCCTTATCTCAACCCACAGGCCTCTTGTCATTTCTTCTGCCTCTCCTGTCCTCTTGAAGAAGGGGAGTGGTAGATCAGCTTCGTGGGCACCTGGAACATAGCCAAGGTCAACCCACCACACTGACAAAAGCCACACTGATTTAACCACTGAGACTGAACTGAGGGGCTTTGCTTCTCTGATGTCTTAGTGGTATTTCCACTTAACATCTCTTTTCAAAGAGGTAACACAGTTTTGTCATACAAAAGGAGGTTTATGCTGTTCAGTGAAATTCTGAACAAAAAGGTGTAGAACAACTTGAATAAAACTTAATAAATATGAAAAACTTTTCTGTGAGATGAAGTCCTGACTCCTTGAGGATAAGTATGAAATGAGAATACAAATCAGAGAGTTCCAGCTGACTTCAGTGTGGTCTTCCGGGAGATCACAGGTTATCTTTACGTACTGCTTCTTCATCAATAACAGATGAGCTACTATTTCTTCTTACATGTCATTGCCCTTTCCTCAAAAACAAAAGGATGAAGTGGAGCACAGGGGGAGAAAAAGGTGAGGAAGAGATCCATGAGTGGAGATAATTGGATCAGTTTTTTGAACTACACTTTTATAAAGAAAGCTGGTGAGTTTGCTAAACCTACTATTTTCTGGTATTGCTAGAAACCTAATTGGCTAAGTTATTTGCCTAGAAAACTTTAAATGAAAGAGACTAAATTCATAGAACCACTAAATATAAGAAAAACCTGCTAACATTTATGGGTTAAAACTATTTTTATCCTTCTGAGGGATAAATTGATGAGGTATAACCATCAAAGAAGACTTTCTCTATTCTTATAGGTATACCTGAATATAACTGAATTTGGAGTGCACAAAGAAACAAGATGTCTTGGTGTGTTTTTTTGTGTGGTTTTTTTTTTTTTTTTTTCCAACCATCCTTGTAAGAGCTGAAAGGACACAAAAAGGAATTTCTAGTCAGGTGTCTGGATGACTCATTTTTCTCTGGTGTTTGCTCTGCCAGTTCCAGAGATTGGTTTTCTGAAGATACAGTACACATTTTATGTGACAGTAGGCTGAATATTCATAAGGTGCTTGACCTGATGACTTCAGAAAAGATAAATATATTGACTGATATTTCTGATAGCCAAGTCCACAGCTTTTTAATGCTGTCTGATGAACTGAAATATGTGAAGAGCAATAAACATCAATGTAAAAATTTTAAATATGGCATTTAGAAGATAGTAATATTTCTCTTGGGACACTGATGGCCTATTGGGTTAAGCAGGGAAATAGTCACTGTCCCAGAATTATGTACACCCGTGGAAAAGGAAGGAAATATTATGCTGTTTACTATGGACTGTGCTGCAGCTGCAGGCCCCCATAAGGTAAAGGCCAGTGTGAGGCCAACATGATTTAATGTATTAGTTCAAACATGGACTACTACAAAGAGAACCACTGTAACCAAGACCCATCAAAGGTTCTGCAGCCCCAGCTTCCTACTGAAACAAGTGAATGCCCTGCAAACACTAATGTTTATACGCCAAATCTCTTCAGAGATTGTGGGTTTGTGTCAGATCACTACATTCCGTACATCTGCCCTAGAACATCTCAATTAGCCCAGAAGGTGCATGTGTAGGTAAAAAGCCCTAAATTTCCACATCTGAACTGGTTATTACATATGAATTAGTTTAGGGATATGATGCAGGACCCATGGAAGGCCTGTGTCCGTCTGGGACAGAAGTTTGACACTAACTAGGATGTCTAAAATCTCATAATCATATGGTGTCTAACATGCCACCAGATGTTTGTGTCTTATCTGAATTCTGCCCCTATTGCTTGTTTTCATCATTATGCCTCATGCAGCTGTCATGTGTAGGCCAAGATTTTCAGACGGAACTGGAAGACATGATCCATGGTAAGACACCCATGTCCTCTAGAGCTGCAGTGGGAATGTCAGGTTCCTGACATGCACTTCTGATATTCATTGATCCATGGCTGTCTCACATGTGGACACACTTATCTAGTTTTAGGTGTGTACCCCAGGTAACTGGAGAAATCCCAAATCTGTGTAGTTCTGTAGCTTTATTCAGTGGATCCATCTACAGATCCTATGTCTGTGAAATGAAATGCAGTAGGATGTCTATGCTTAGGCAGCTGAGCCTTGAGTTCAGATTTGACCCTAAGGGTCTGACCTTAGCGTAATAAGGAAGATTAAATGTGTAGCCTTACTACCTGGACTTGAACCTAAAGTACAGGCACTAGTCCTCTCCAAGTTCTACCTTTTCAGTAGGAAGTAGATGATGCCTTTGAAAAAAGAGATTACTTGTGCCTGTGTTTTCCCTGATTAAAAAGTGACCTTTTCATGCATGAAGAAACATTTTCCACGATACATCAGTGGATATAATTTATCATACTATTCAAATTTATCCTATGTGGGAGATAAGACCATATGGAAAACAGCTAAAGCGCATTTTAAAAGCCAAGGAAAGGGAACTATAAATCTTGAGATATGCTGTGCTGGATGTTATACCAAATAGTCTGACATAAATTTTTTTAGCCTCAGCAGAACAGTAGAGAGGTTTTAGGGGAAAAAAATAGGGGAATAGTTTTTGTTGCTTTCCAGTGCTTTCATCTAAGACCAATTTTGGGCTCATTCTTTCCTATCAGTCTCCATATCATACAGTGTAGGGGAACAAATATGTGAAGTGGGATTGTACATCTGTTTGTGTGATCTATAGCAATGACTGCTATCAGCAGAACTGCTAAAGCAATAACCTTGGGTGATAGTTCTGTGGGTTGAAGTACTTTCTGTTACCAAGCTGATGCTCATGTTGTGATCATCTCCAGGCTGTAGTCAGTTCAACTGGCAGTTAAACAAATAATCAAAATAATCCATACTGACCCTTTCTCGCAACAGCTACTAACTTGAATTTCGTGTTGGGTGCTAAATCTCTCTTTTAGCCATTTGAATGATGACACAGTACTACCACTGTCAGAGGAACTGATGAATATATCCATGTTGTGATTTGAAATAGAGGAGACAGAGGCGTCAGAGGTTTTTGCATGAGGTATCAGATCTATAAGCTGCTGATATTTAGTGTGTTCTGCTGGATCAGGCTGTTACTGTGGGTTGTCAGTGAATAGTTATATGGTCAGACAGGATGTTTATTCATTTGCAGGCATGACCAGACATCTGAAAAAAGGATTGTTTTTTTGATTATGTGGTGCAATGCTTTGAAAATCTGACTATTAAATGCATTTATAGAAGTGGCGTGAGGCAAACAAATGTGTCTTCTGGTGTCTGATTTTAGGTATTCAGGCTCTGCTTACTCTCACCAAGTTGAACAGAGTCAAGGAGCACTGTCCATACTGTTGAGTCACTGAAGTGGTCACAGAAGAGCTTTTGCCTGGGCCAAGTACCATTTTTCCCAAACAGTTCCCACCTTGACAGCTGGTGTGGATAGGGCACCATTCCTAGCAGGAAAGTTGGGCACCGTTTTGCGTGGCAAAAGCAGTTTATGTGAATGCACAGAGGCAGCTCCGTGTCAGCTGGACAGTTGCAGGCACCTTCTGTAGTACAGACATTGCCTCGGGTTACAAACTCGTACCGTCATTTCGCTCTGCTCTGCACACTCAGCAAACATTTATCACCTGCCCATCTATCGCGCCTGTGACAGCTCCCAATCAAATGTCAGCTATTTAACAAAGCAAGGATTCCTAGCTGTGAGGAAAGGGAACCTGAATTTGGCTCCCTTCTTATCAGATGTTTTCAATATGGCATCACAGTCAACCTTTCAAGTAAGAGACACTGTGACACTGGAACAAAAAGTGGCAGCAACTCCCATGCTGCAAGGCTGCATGCAGCAGAAATAGAATACACTGCTTTGTGTCAACCACAGTATCAAAAATCCTTGAACTGAATTGCTTAGATCACGAAAGCCTCAAATTTAAAAACATTGCTTAAGCGTATTGCTGCTTTGAACCCGTTCTGGGGTGCCTTAAATAAAGATGTCTGCTTTTTCTGAAGGAGAAAGGAACAGGTTGGCCAATATTTCTGAAAATTATTCTTTTTTTGAAGTATCTGAGGTTAGGGGAAGAGTCAGATAACCAAAATAAGAAGTTGGTTAAAAAAAAAGAAGGGCTAACATCCTATTAGGCACTTAGAAAGAATTAACACATACCTTCATGATAGCTGATGTTTTGGCAGTTTGTCATTGTAACAGGGATAAAAAAAAAAACCTGTGTGTTCTAAGGACAAAATTGAAAAGGAAAAATCTGTAATGAAACTCACAGGACAGCATGAAACAGGCTATAAAAGCAGCGTCAACACCATAGGCTGCTGTCTTAAAGCATTCTTTAACACAGTTTCTATTTAAAAGAGGGTTCAAAGACTTTTTCTTTATAAACTGCATTTCCAAATTTCTTTCTATATCATCCTGCTGCATTTTTTGGATGTTGTTCAGAGGTAGGAACAAGTAGAACACACATCAGCTTTATCTTAATCCTTAACCTTACACATGACAGTGAAGTGCAAGCCTCTCTGATGTTCTGCATCATATATTTAATTTCTAAGATCTTTAAATCTCCTGAAATGACAAAAGTAACAGACACATCTATAAAATAGGACATCAATCAGATTCTCCCTGCTTTTGAATCACAGTTATAAAGGGAATATTTTCAAATAGGGAACTGTCGCTTTTATTTATAGATATTCAGCTGGAAATAAGGGAACAGTAAAATGTTTCCTCCATATCTTTTTCACTGTATGAAAACAGGGTTACAGATCAATTGATTTACCATCACAATCGATTAGATGACTCTCTTGCTATCTCTATTGTGACAGTAGACAGGCGCTCATATGGATCTTTCATTAGAGGAGTCACTGAAAAGCGAAGGTTCATTGCATGCCTAAATGGCTTGTAGCTGACTCATTAGGCCATTAACTAACCATTAATATTGTTTAAACTCAAACCTTACAGACAAAATAAATTATAGTCACGTTATCCAAACAAAATAACCTTAACCTCCTTAACAAGTCTGTAATTATGTGAATTTATTACCATCTGATCCCACTGAACTGAGGGGTTCATTTTCAGACCTTTGAAGGGGGAAGATGAGAATACATCACCTTCAAGATAAGTGCTACTGGGAGGCAGGTGCCTCAGTCACTGATATGTTCTGTAAGGCATAAACCCACAGACTTGCCTGGTTAATGCCCAAACAAAATTATCTTACACACAAAATGCTTCCCCCTTATGTGGTACCAAATCTTTTCTTATTTATTTTTAAATGTTTCTGCATTTCACAAATGTGTTGCATGTTTAAAACGGCCTTCTCTATCTCACTCTGGTACCAAGGGTTCACACAGACTAGCAGAATATAACAACAATTAGCAGTAATTGAATGAGAAGGCATTGGAAATTTTCTCTTATCATCATCTTTTCAGACTTGCAAATTCAGTATGTGTGATGCAATGATCTCCTGAAATTATATTGAAGAAAGAGTGTAAAAAACCCACAGCATATGTTCTGAGATACAAAATAAACTTATGTCAGTGTGCTTCCCTTGGAAGGATGCCAGACAAATACTGCTTATTATCAATAATATAAACAAAATATGTTGCCAGCTATATACAGAGCTTAAAATAAGCAAAAAACCTGCACTACCACATTGCTGATATCCCAGCAGGTCAGCCGTAATGAATGCACCAGTTCTCACACATAACTTTTTATAAGATAACTTGCCTGAAACTGAAGCAGTCAATAGACTCATTTGCAGGCACATTTCTCTCCAGGAAAAACAACCATAATACAATATCAATTGTTTCTTTTGGGTGTACAAAAATGTGGATGCTGAGAGAGGAAAAAGACAACAATAGCACATAAATTCAATGACAGATGTGCAAGGAGCAATGAGAATGGAGAAGTACTGGTAATTAGAGCCGAAAATACAGTTTAATGTTCTTATAGAACAGCAGTCAGAAAATTACGAATACTGTAATACAGAAGATAATTTAGTAAATGAAAACTATTATTATTAATCAAAATGGCAAGTGGTCAAAAATGCCTCTAACCATGCACATTTACTGGACCAAAATATTACCATAGTACACCCCCATTCACACCAAATATAAACATAATTTTATTTTTTTATAAAAATAAGGCTTTAACATTTCATGGATGACAGTAGTCCAGTTGAGGGGCAAAATATTTGTCTCAAACAAATCTTAAGGAATTATTGTGATAGAATATTTATCATAAAAGTAATTAATATTATAAAAAATATGGTAACTTATTTTAAAAGAATTTAACTACCACACCTCAAAAATCCAGTTAAGAGTATCATTTGGTGGAGGTTGGTAACACTTGTGCTCACTGTCCTTCCAATAGGGTGGTCTGGAAAACCAGATATTTTGCATTTTGCAGCAAGATGCATGTTATAAAAAGGGAGCTAATGCCCAGGGCCAGACCTTTCAAATGCATTTTAATTATTTTCAGTGCACTGTCAGAACTTTGATACACGCTTGTGGAATCATGCAAATACCTCTTTATAGAATATATGTCCCATACCCTAAGGCACTGAGGGGATTGAAATACACTTTGGTGAAGTTAGGTGTCATAATAAAGTGAGGCAATAAGAGCAAGCCACCATATTACACAATTAGGAATCTACTTCTAAATCTTCTGGTTAGCATGGCTATGTTTTATATTTATGAAGGAGAAAATGTCCTGATTTTTCACAAACTAGTATTTGCAGGAGAATGAAATATATGATACACCTAAGAATTGCTGAACCAAATTAATTTGGTTTCATATTTACTCATTGACCTCAAGAGCATTTCCATTCACTGTTATAGGATGTCTGCAAAAGATTTATTCAGTTCCATGTCCATATATTGAGGTGAGGACACAGTAGCCCAGAGAACTAGATATAGAAAAAGATATTAATTATTTGAACTGAACTGTGACTTCAACTCCAAAATCCAGTAATTTTTTATCTGTGGCATTCTGGTAAATGGCAGCACAAAAAAATATTTAAGCTTGTAAATGAATTTAATAAAATGAGTAGGTCCAGTCAACTGAACAGTGTCAGGTTTAGTTGTCTATCTACAATGCACAGAATCTAGTAATAAAAGATTACATGGAAGGATTTCCAAGGAGTCTGCCAGAATTTCTGTATGTAGATAAAACATGTGGTATTAGACTGACATCAGTTTTTAGGTGAGTTGCATTATGCTTGTCAGGTTCTTATTTTTCTGTACAGTCTGGGCAAGGACCCCAGTTAGCCAACACACACTGGACTCCAAGCTATTAAGTACCTGACACGAGGTCAAGTGAAGGAGGTTTGAAAACTTCACATTAAAAAAAAATACAGTTTAGAGTAATATATGTTCTTATAATGGCGTTTAAGATATTACTGAAATCAGCTACATACAATAAGATGGAATATGAATGAGGTGTAAGTCAGTTGCCAACTGATTTCCCTTGGATTCTTTGCTCTTTTTGGAAAATGTCAGTGATACATTTGAGCAGCTTCTGGGCTCTCCTGTTGTCTGCCACCTTACTGGACAGAGGATGGGAGTGGTTTCCTTCCTTTTAAAGGTGTCACCTGCACCTCTTCAGATGTTGCTAAGTCATCACAAATACAGATGGGGTTTATTCCTGGGATATTAAATTTTTCTAAATATACAATATTTCACTTTTGAATTTCACCATCATGCGTTTCCTAAAGAATATCTAGGGTGAGAATACATTCAAGGTTTTTCATGTCTCCCATTCATTTTCCAAAGTATGACATATTAATTCAGTGTTGTGCCCCAAAGGATCTTGGTGCACATAGCATTTCTCATGGAGAAACCTGCCTTAGCACTATGTAGAACAGATCCAGCTTTTTTAAAGAGCAAAGTATAATCATTTTCAGTGTATTTCTACCTTGCTTTTTAACAAAGCCGAGTACAAGATGCTGTACCTGGGTTAGGGCAACCCCTGGTATCAACACAAGCTGGGGAACGAACAGATGGAGAGCAGCCCTGCTGAGAAGGACTTGGGGGGCTGGTGGGTGAAAGGCTGGACATGACCCAGCAATATGCACTTGCAGCCCAGAAAGCCAAACGTGTCCTGGGCTGCATCCAAAGCAGTGTGGGCAGCAGGGCCAGGGAGGGGACTCTGCTCCTCTGCTCTGCTCTGGTGAGACCCCACCTGCAGTGCTGCATCCAGCTCTGGGGTCCCAGCACAGGAAGGACATGGAGCTGTTGGAGTGAGTCCAGGGGAGGGCCATGAGGATGATTAAGGGGATGGAGCACTTTGCCTATGAGGAAAGGCTGAGAGAATTGGGATTGTTCAGCCTGGAGAAGCGAAGGCTTCAGGGTGACCTAACTGCAATCTTCCAGTACCTGAAGGGAGCCTACGAGAAAGCTGGAGAGAAACTATTTACATAGGCATGTAGTGATAGGGGGAATAGCTTCACACTGAAAGAGAGCATATTTAGATTAAATGTTAGGAAGAAATTCTTTACTGTGATAGTGGTGGGGCACTGGAACAGGTTGTCCAGAGAAGTTTTGGATGCCCCATCCCTGGAAGTGTTCAAGGACAGGTTGGATGGGGCTCTGAGCAACCTGGTCTAGTGAAAGGTGTCCCTGCCCATGGTGGTGGTGGTGGGTGGAACCAGATGATCTTTAAGGTTCTCCCAACACAAGCCACTCTATGATTCTATGATACAGTCTAAGAGCAGGTTCGGGGAAATATGATGACATCAGTTCAAAACTTTGAATACATATATGTCTGTGTCTTGGGGTGACTTTATGATGTTGTATCCCCTATTGCCGCTCTATGCCCAGACATAATTCCTGTGCCTTTCTGTGCCTTTAAAACTGGGTGTGAGAGAAAGAAGAAAAGCCAGATGAACTTTTTAAAGCAGTTCTGTGCTCCAAGGTCACACTCCTCTGTGTTCTGCTGCAGGGAGAGGAGTGGAGGAAGCACCCTTCCTGCTTTTCAGCCAGCTCTCAGTTCTGTTTCCTCCACAGAGAGACAGGGNTGACCCAGCTCCAAAGAGAAGAGAGAGGGACCACACCCACAGATGGACTC
>VZRQ01009869.1:0-10064 GCA_013397975.1 Machaerirhynchus nigripectus | reverse complement strand
GGATCCGCTAGGGTGGAGTCCCCTGGTCTTTTTCAATCTTTCACATATGCAACCATCCCCTCCCGGTCTCTTTTCCCTTGCCAGTTGTCTTGGTTTTTTTCTGGGCATTGACTTTTCCAATGGCCAGATTTCCTACAAATTGCGTATTGATTTCTATCCAACCGGGGTGGACCTTGTTTGGGTGGTCCTTGGTTGGATGGCCCTTGCCCATATCTTTCTTTCCCTTCTTCTCTTATAACTGCTAATAGTTTCCTCATTCCTTGTTTGTATCCTTCTTCACGGTTGCTAAATGTTCTCCATGCCTCCTCTACTAAGGTTTCCAAATTCCTCCCATCTGGCCCTTGAAGTTTTCGAAGTTTACGTCTCATGTCCCCTGTGGATTGTCCTAAAAACAGGGATATTAGCTGTTGCACTCCCACCTCAGATCTGGGATCCAGCGGTGTGTTGCGGCGCATTGCGTCCCTCAAACAATCCAGGAACCCAGATGGTGACTCGGAAGGACCCTGTTTAACTGTATATAAAGCGGACCAATTTATAGTCTTGGGGATCGCTCTTTCCATCCCTTTTGCAACCCATTCCTGGTACCCTTTTAATTTTTCCATTTCAGCTGCACGATTTGGTTCCCACTGTGGATCTTGGAGTGGAAAATATTCCTTTACATCCTTTTGTTGTGTTTTATAATAGTCATCTGCCAAATCCCCTGCTGTTTTCAAAATAAGCTATTTGTCTCTTTTGGTTACTGCATCTAACAGCAATTGTATATCATTCTAATCTGGGTTGTGCTGTTTTATTAAAAATCGCAAACATTTAGCGGTACCTACCGGGTCACTCCAGTAATTCTTTGCAGCTTTTTCCCATGCCTCCAGATCAATAGTGGAAAAAGGTACTTTAATTATCATTCTCTCCTTCTCCTGTTGCTGCCTCCCTCAAGGGTGCTTGCAGCACATGTTCTGGTCTGGGATCAAACTGGACTGCTCGGGAGAGAGGGAGTGGGGGTTGGTGTTCCTTCTGAGTCCGCATCCCATTCCTGTCTCCTAAGGGGGGGCTTAAGCAAAGCATCAGTTAATTCTTGTTCCTGTGTTATTGTCTGATAAACCTTATCAGATCTGGTACACCTCTGACCTATGCTGCATGCCGAACAACACCGCTTCATTTTTACTCGACTTTGCTTGTTCTCCTTTTCAATTGCTAATATTAAAGGATCACTAGGGGGTCGAATCCCACAATCTCTTTGCCACTCAGGGTGGTTTCGGAGGGAGAAAAACATGTCCACTTAAGCCATCTGTTCCCATTTGCCTTCTTGTTTTAAAAATAACATCAACTGTAACAAAATATCATAGTCCAAGGTCCCATTGGGGGACCACTTTACCCCATCATCTAATTTATACAATGGCCACCATTGGTTACAATATTTCACAATGGTTCCTTTGTTTTCTATGCCTCCACTCCCTGCTATCTCTTTCCAGTGTGCTAGGACACAGCCCAACAGTCTAGCCTTAGGGATCTCCTTGCTCTGGCCGGTCTCCATNTCTACTGCAGGTTGTTCCCAATCCAAAGCCACTATCTGGCCTGCCGATGTCCTATACCCTCCTTCTAAGCGAATAATCTTGTCTCTCCTATGTATCCACCAATTATCCTCGTTGATAAATTCCCTATCTTCAAGGCCAAACCACTGAAGGAGTGGGGTCCCCTTAATTTCTTGTCTAGCCACTGTCGGAGTTTAAGACCTATGCAAGGCAAAATACTGGTGACAATACAAAAATTTACTTTCTTCTCCTTGTTTTATTCAATTTCCACCCAAACCTCTTTTCATACTCTTTAACTGTCTTCTCCCAATTCTCTTCCCACACACGCCAAACCTCAGGGACTAAGTGACTTTTCCCACACGCTAAGGCTACAACGGCTGCCTCTGACCACTCTGCTCTCAGAGTCAGCCAGTCCCTTTCATTAAGGTCTCCACTTTTCAGTCTGGCAATGTGGCACCAGGCTCTGATATCAAAATGTTGGCAGTCTGGGCACCGCTTCCCTTTTCTGCAAAAAACACAATACCACCTTTTCTTACAAGCACCACACTCATACAGGGTCCAAGAAGTACAAGTGCTTCCTGTTTTACAATCCGGGCACAAGGGTGTTGTTAAATTAAGGCAAAACCACTGAGGGGAAGGAACATGTTCAGCTTGCCTAGCCACTTTCGTCCCTTATTACTTTGTTTCACGTCCTCTCACGCAAAACTTTGCAGCTTTTAAACTGCAAGTTACCACAACTAAGCTAACACTAAACACTCTTACACAGCACATGAAACACACAAGTCTCCACAGTCTCCACTCTTAAAGTAAATCAGCAAGCAAACCCCCCCACACACTAACAAACCGAAACTAATCACACTTACCCACAACCAAATAGTCATTCTAACTTGTCACTCGCCTCCTATCGTGCTCACACAAAATACATAAAATCCATCCATACCCAAGCACATAATAGCAGCAAACCTCAGATATAGCAGCAAACCTTGGATTCATCCGATCTGCCTCAGGATTGCTAGAGGCCGCTCTATCGGTCAGTGAATCCCTCCGCCAGCTCCTTCAGCAAAGGCACAACGCCCTGGATTTGCCCGATCCGCCTCAGGATCGCTAGCGGCCGCTCTATCGGTTGGCGAATCCCTCTGCCTTCAGCCAGCTGCTTGCAAGCTCCTTTCTCCCCATACAGGGGTTACACTGTGCGCTGGACGTCTCCGTGCATCTTACCAGCCTCCCCTCAGCCAAGTGTACAACTTATAGGCACTCTAAATCCAAAACATACCATTTTTTTCCAGCAGGTCGTTGTCTGCCCCTGCAGTGAGCAGTCCGAGAAGCGGAGTTCCTCCAGGAAGATCCTGGGCCATGGCTAGGACGTCTGCCCCTCAGCCAATCCTGCAGCTGGGCAGACCTGCTCCTGCCTGGCTCACCAAAATGATATGTGGAAACACTCCACAACTAATTTAAGCTGTAAAGTAGGTATGTTTTTATTCAGCGCTGGGTGCATAGGGGGCAGTCACTCCAAAGTCATGTGCACCGTCAGCGATACTCAGCTTGGTATATATATGGTTACAAGTTACATATGCATTAGATTACACAATGCGCCTATACATATTCATTGCCTGTCCCTGCTTCGTATTATAATTAGCTCAAAAAGTCATTAGCATATTAATGTGCCTGCGCACTGCTGCCTGGTGGTCGTGGGCTGGGGTCTCCGAGATGAAGTAAAGGTCTTCCTCAGATGAAGTAAACCCTCTTCCTTGGGCTGAACTTTTTACCTCACTTCCTTGCGCATGATCTCTAAGTTCCTGGTCCAAGTCCAAACCCCAGAGCTGGTTGGAGCTGGTTTCAGGATCCGAAAACAGGACCTTGGTCACGGTCTCTTCCCCTTATCAATGGCCCTACATCCTCTCCCTTCTGCTTGGCAAGCATAATAAGTGTTGAGCAAGCAATATACATTGTCTAGCAAGCAGCTGCAAAATTTAGCAATACCAATAGTTCTCACAATCAGCAATTAACCCTTCAATCCTAAGCCCTCTGTATCAGTGAGATCTTTTCTAATCTTATCCTTTCTTCCCTTTGCTTTCTTTTCCTTATACATTTTCTTAAGTGCTACTCATATACTTTCATATATAGCTGTATTACTATAGATAATAACCCAAATGGCTCCATACCTGCTTTCCATTGCAACCAAATTGTTCTAAAATAAACCCAAAATAGATATATATTTGGAAACACTGATCATTCAGTGTTGTTTCACTCTAATCTGCCCCAAGGGATCCATTAACAAGAACCTGGGTTACTCTCATCTTCATGGGGGTCGGCTGTAACGGGGTGAGGGGAGGATGCACCGCCACAGGAGTCTCCAGTTACTAACACCCTTCATGCTTTTTTGCTGGCAGTGGCTCTAATACATGCGGTTGGTTGGCCCTTCCTGTGAGCAAACTGCCCTGCCCCGCCCTGTTTGCCCACCCTGTTCCCTGGAACTATTTAAATCTCCCACAGTTGCTCTTGTCAGGAAAATCCATAAATGCCAGAGGTTTATGTCCAAAAAGGAGGCAGAGGAGATGTTGCGGTGTGTCACGGACAGCAGAGCCATGTGGACCAGCAGGTCCACTGGTTTGATACCCCCACAGCCCAAGAACCCCAGAGTTAGGGTGAATTCCCAGGGAGCTGTGTGGAATATGCAAACCTGTATTATTATAATTGGCCACTGACATCCCCTCCTCTCTCCCTCCATATATAGTTGTTTCCCTAGAAAGTTCTATGGTTCTCGATTCCCTGTTGGCCCATGTTATTCCTCCCCTCCTACTTTCTTCCCCATTAGCTGTGTACCCCTTTCCCCCCACTCGGTACTGCCCCCTTGTCCTTGTACCATTGGCCGTTTTTCGTTTTTCCTCCCCTTTCCACTGGGATATAAAACCCTATGTCAGTACTGTAATTTTGGTCTTTCGTGCCCTTCGTCCTTTGTCCTTGGTTCTTTGTGCCTCAGTAAACCCTTCCTGCCTTCTCCGAAGGACCCCGTCCGTCTCTTCATCGCCTCCGTGCGCCCTTAACACCGGTGGATTGGGCGAACCCGTGCCGGAGCTTAGCCAATCCTCCCGTGTCTGTGAGCAGTCTCCGTCACCCCCTCCCATGTGGGGTGAGAGCCCGGCGCTGGTCACTCGCTAGCCGGATAGAGTGCCACAGCAGCTGGCGCCCAATCTGGAGCACTGGACAGCTGACCATCGTCTCATCCGTGCGGGCAGAGGCTGATTGGAGCGTCCCTGTTGGTTGGAGTCAACGTGAGTTATCGCTGGACGCTGTTTGCCTTCTCGGGGAGACCACTGCTGCCTCTGTGAGTGTGCAGCTCCTCGGGAGTCTGCAGACACTCTCCGCTGCGGAGAACCTGTGGATTAGGAGGAGGACTCCACTGGCTTTTTTGTTCTGGGTTGTTCCTGACGACAGATGGGTCGGTAAGTAACCCCTGGGGGCGCACAGTGGGTGCTGTGGGCATCCCGGGAACTCCAGTGAGGGTTCACGGGGGGAAGAAACCCAGGGTTTTGTTTAGTTCCTCCTTTTGCACCCAGTGGGGGTGAAGCCCAGACACGAGAAACAAGCTGTCCCAGACTCAGCAGGGGGCTTTTCTCCAGGTTGTGGGAATCCTAGAGGGGTTTAATTTCAGGTTTTCACGGGGCCTTCTCAAGCGATTTGTGCGGTGGATTTTCTTCCATTTCCCCCGTACCACCTCTGACGAGGTCCAGACCCTGGGGTTCTGGACTCGTGTTGGGGCAAAGCTGGGGGAGTTCTCCGCCGCAGGCGATAGTGCAGTTTACCTGTGCATGCCTCTGTGTGCAGGGGTCATAAACGCGCAGAAAAGGTCCCAGGGGGGTTGCAGTCCCCAGTTCTTCCCCCAGTTGTCCTCCCTCGTGTTCCCCTACCCCCCACTCTCCTCCTCCCCATGCTCCTACTGGGGCCAGCCCGGGAGGGGCAACCCACCAGTCAGTGCGGGGCTGCTCCCAGCTCTCCCGAGGCTGCTCCCTGCCCTTCTCGGACCAGGACTGATCACCCCAGCCTGAGTTCTTCCCGTAACCCCTTCTCCTCCCCTTCTTCCCCAGTTTTACCCTGGAAAGGGTTTGTTGACTCTTCCCGAAGTTCCAATCCTTTTTCATTCCCCTCCTCATGTCCCCCATCCTACCCCCACTACCCCCACTCCCTAAACCCGTTTGCAACAGCTGCCCAAGACGGTGCTGGTGCCCTCGTGGCAGGGCTCGCCATTTCAGGTGAAAACCCGTCCACCATCTTATGCCCCCAGTCCCCTCAGTTTCCCTCCACTGTGCACGGCTCCTCCCTCGCTCCTCCCCTCTGCACTCTGTCCCTTTCCCGCGTGCTGGTACCACCCCCAACCGCCCTGTTGGGCGTTCCCACATCAGGTCCCTCCCATCCTATCAGGTCCCTACCCCTCCCGAGCTCCGCCCAACCCCTGGCTCCTCCCATCGGAGAGCCCACCCCTTGTGGTCATCACACATCTGTTTCCCACACCTCCTCTTCCGGTTCCCACGGTCCTGGGACTGGAAGCTGTGATCTGGGAGGCCAGATGTGGGGTAGAGCGGACGAGGTCCAGGCTGTGCCAGTTATTTATAACTGGGCCGGAGCCTACCTCCAGTGGGATCCTTTCCCTCATGCTGACCTGAAGGAGTTGTGCAAAGCAGCCAAAGAATTCAGGCAGGAGTTGCAGTACTTCTGGAGCTTGCTCCTTGCCACCTTCTCACCGAGGGTTTTGGTCCCCCATGATATAAAAAATGTCATGGCCTGCCTCCTCTCCCAGACTGAGTATCTACTCTGGGAAAGGACATGGAAAAGGGCGCTAAGAGATCTTCTCACATCCTACCTGAGTATTCCCCAACTTGCAGGTCTCACTATGGACCACCTTTGCAGAGAGGGTGCTTGGACCAAGCCCCAGGAACAGGCAGCGAACATCACTGAGGCGGTCCTGAACGACATCAAACAGGCCACCCAATGTGCCCTGTTCCTCACTCCTACCACTGCCACCCCAAAGACTCACTTTACGCAGATCCTGCAAGGGAGGGCAGAGCCTTTTGTGGATTTCATTGAAAGGCTAAGGAAGGCTGTATGTATACAGTTGGAAGGACTGGAAGTTCAGCAGCAGCTGCTGCGTGAACTGGCCCACTCCAATGCAAAGGAAGCCTTTAAGGCCGTGTTAAGGGCTCTGCCGCTGAATCCACCCCCAACTTTAGACCAGATGGTAGAGGCTTGCATAAAGTTAGTCACACTAAACCCCGATGTAACATCTAGTAAAAAAGGGGGAGTAGTGGGGGTGGTGAATAACGGAGGGAAACCTACATCCACTGCAGGAAGCAGGGCCACTGGGTGAAAGATTGCAGGGAACCACCAGCATTAACATCCGTGCCTGAGCCTATAATTTCAGGTTCGAGCCATATGGGACTGGGATGTTGCTGCAGTCACCAGCCGAACACTCAAGAGCCACCCTCAGGAAACTGAGTGGTCAGCGCGAAGCAGCTCCACGCAGTGACACAAGTGGAACTGCCATAGCATTGCAAAAGGACATAATACCAGACAAGACTGAGACTGAGCTTGCCGAAAGGGCAGCTCAACATTATACCTGGAAAGTGAGGAAGACCATCCCTATCATTTTGGAGACCAACCTCTGTTGTGGTTTGTAGTTTCTTGTGGTGTTGTGGCATGCCACAGCTTGCCCGGAGAGCGCTGTGGGGGTCTCTGAGGGAGAGCAGCAGCGCTGCATCCAGTAGCCTCTTCCAGGCTGCCCCTCACTTGCTCCGGCCGGCTGTGGCTCCGCAAGAAGATGGGTGATAAAGGAGGCAAGGAGGCAAGAAGGCTCTTCGCATGGGGCTGGAGAAGGTCTTTATTCCATGGCCCCCAAGAGCCTAGCGCTGGCCCATGTGCTGGCTCCCAGAGGTCAGGAGCTAGCACATGGAATGGCCAGGCCAGGCAGAAGGGGGCTGGTGCCTGAAGGCAGAAGAGCTGCCCCCCAAAGCAGAGAGCCGCTACCCTGATGCAGAGACAGGAAGTCACATGGCACAGATCCTTGGTTTATCTGGGGATGAGGGGGGCAGAAAGAGCACATGGACTACATGGGTGGAGTTGGGGTACCAGGAGACCAATAGGGAGAACCCGAGGGAGTGGTCAGGACTAGGAGTGGGGAAGACATGTGGACAGGGCAGGCAATTTTGTAAGAACAGGAAATATGACACCACAAACCTCCACTTTAAAGAGACTTGCAATAGACTCATTCCAGCCGGCCCAGCATTGGCCATTCTGCCGGGGTTGGAGATCTTTATAACTGGACTTGCGGAGAGGGAGCACCCAGGGATTCAAGTTTTTCCATCCCTACAAACTATTGATGGGAGTGGGGGGCTTGCTTTCCTGGTAGAATGTAATCATGCTCCTCTGATTATTCCAAAAGGTATGACCATCACACAAGGACTCGTTGTCCCTAAGAATTGCTCTATGGCACACCAACAGCCACAAGTGTTCTGGACAGAAGTGATGGGACCTAATTGGCCAACTGTCGAGTGCGTGCTGAGCCGTGGGGGTGAAAAGGTTTTCATGCCAGGTATGGTGGATACCGGGGCCGATGTCACCGTGATCTCTCATAGAGAGTGGCCCCAGGCATGGGAACTTGAACCTGTGGCCAGGAACATCTCTGGAGTCGGAGGCAGAGCCACTGCTTTAAGGAGCACCCAAAACATTACAATTGAGGGCCTGGATGGAAATTCAGCTACCGTCTGGCCATTTATAATCAATGCAGGGTTTACCCTGTGGGGAAGGGACACCTTGTCCCAGTGGGGGACTCAAGTTGTTATTCCACCTGCCCAGGATATTTAGGGCAGACCACTGTTGAGCGCGACCACCCACGCCTTAATTGGCTGAGTGACACCCCCGTTTGGGTGGAACAGTGGCCTTTATTGACCGAGAAACTTCGCGTCCTTGAGTCCCTCGTGGAGGAGCAGCTTTCTAAGGGGCACATTGCTCCTATGAACAGCCCTTGGAACTCCCCCGTGTTTGTCCTCCCCAAACCTGGGCGAAATGGGTGGAGGTTCCTCCACGACTTGCAAAAGATCAATGCAGTCATGGAGGACATGGGGCCCCTGCAACCAGGTATGCCCTCTCTTGTTGGGGCCCTCACAGGAGCCTCCACATTACAGCCTGTTTACAAAAGAATGCAGTGAGCACGACCTTGACAGACATACTTGAGGGGCTAAGAATAGAGGCTGTGGACATCTGGTAGGCAATAAAACACATACCAAAGATAAGAAAGCAGGCAGCTGGAGCCTGAATTGTCAGTAAAAAAGTACCTTGTTTGTAACCAATAGTACATAGTATTGAATCAGAGTGTATACCTGTAAGCCAATTGTACTACATGTTCTTAACTTCCTTGTATGCTGATTTAGTATAAAAATACGTGCTTTTAGTAATAAAGTAGACGCCTTTTCACGATTTAACAGAACCCATGTTAGCTGTCTCTGTTATTTAACCCTTCCGCTGCTGGACGGCGGCATGGGCGGCAACACTCTCTGATGCTTCCTCGTGGGTGGAAGTTAGTAGTGGTTGACATAAAAGACTGCTTCTTCTACATACCTCTACACCTCAGCGATGCTCCCAGATTTGCTTTTCTGTGCCGTCTCTTAACCAGCAAGCCCCCATGTGCTGGTATCATTGGACCGTGCTGTCCCAGGGCATGAAAAACAGCCCCAGCATCTGCCAATATCATGTTGCCCGGGTCCTGTCCCCTGTCCGGAAACAGACTCCAGAAGCAATCATTCTACATTACACGGACGATGTCCTTGTCTGCGCCCCCGACTAGACATGCTCAGACCGACCTTTAAACATGACAATCCAGGCCATTGAGGCTGCAGGTTTTACCATGCATCCGGAAAAAATACAGCGCCTGTGCCCCTTGACCTACCTTGGCCTCCGGATTCAGGAGAGGACCATTGCCCCCCAGCAGCTCACCATCGCAGATGAACCCCGGACACTCCACAACCTACAGCAGCTCTGCGGTACGGTGAACTGGGTCTGGCCACTGCTGGGAATCTCCACAGAGAGCCTCGCCCCTCTCTTCAACTTGCTCCGTGGTGACGACAGCCTAGATTCCCCCCGACACCTGAGGCACGGAAGGCCATTGATGAGGTCCAGAAGGCTCTTTCCAGCCAACAAGCTCAGCGGATAAACCCAAAACTCCCATTTAAGTTCATTATAACGAGTAAATTACCTCACCTGCAAGGCCTCCTCTTCCAGTGGGACGCGAGGATTAAGGACCCCCTTCTAATTATAGAGTGGGTGTTCTTACCTCATTAGCCGTCCAAAAGTATAACCACGCCACTGATGGCGCAACTAATAAGGAAGGCCAGATCTCGCCTCCGCGTTCTCGCAGGGTGCGACTTTGCGTGCATCTACTTACCATTTAATCTAGACAGTGTGTAATCTGAATTACAAAGCAGCGAGTGCCTCCAGTTTGCCCTCAATAGTTATTCAGGGCAACTTTCTAGTGATGCCTTAGGTTTTAAC
>VZRQ01009868.1:579986-634374 GCA_013397975.1 Machaerirhynchus nigripectus | reverse complement strand
TGCTCTGCCCACCTCTGGGACCCCTCGGGATAAAAACATGTGCGGGTTTTTGTTTAGGGTTCTTTGCTTCTGTTCGCCTTCGAGTGCGTTGGTTCCCGGTCCGTGGTGTGGATCCAATAAACGCCTCGGAATTGCACACAAAGAATCCCTCCTGCCCCTTTGTCTCGGGAACGCGCCCAGGCTGTGTGAGAGTGGCTGCTCGCGCCCACCTGCGGGGGTGAGGCTGTGAGCACGCGTGGGTGCTGGCAGAGCGCCGCCAAAGCGTCTCCACGAGGGACCCTGGGGGAAAAACGCGGCATCGCTCCATCGACTCCACCGCGTTAGCCCTGTCCACGGCAGCGCCCGGCCCTGGTCAGTCTCCTGCTCGTGCTGTTCCTTCACAGGAGGCGCAGTAACAGCTGGCCTTGTTTAAATCATCTCCAGCTGACTAAAGGCACAGAGCAGGAACTGGGCGAGAGTTTGGGGCTTGTTTTTTATTGCTGACTATATTAATTTAGGGCAGCCATGGAAAGACTCATATATAGACAGTATTTTGTTTTAAATCTAGGGAAAAAAGTAATAAAAGAGGGGAAAGACACCCAGTCCTTTGTGCGGGTAGCTAAGCAGACTAGGACAGATGTGTGGATTGAATCATCAAATGGTTTGGGTTGGAAGACACCTTTAAAGGTCATCTACTCCAACCCCCCTGCAATGAGCTGGGACATCTTCAACTAGATTAGGCTGCCCAGAGCCCTGTCCAGCCTGATCTTGAATGTTTCCAGGGATGGGACATCTACCGTCTCTGGACAACCTTTTACAATGTTTCACCATCCTCATCATCAAAAATGTCTTCCTTTATATATAAAGCACTCAGAAGTGCTTTAAGATATAAAACACACTCAGAAGACAATTTCAATCCTCATTTCAAATCTCTTCATCCCTCTTATTTTACTGTCTCCCTCCTGCAGTGATTTGTCCCCGTGTATGATGCATTGTTTCTCACCATCCTTTTCAAAGCTTTTGAGAACTTCAAGAAAGATACAAAGTTGAAAATGTTTCTGAGATACTAAAAATGTTCTAAGTACTGTAATTAAAGGTAGGAGGTAATCACCATGCTAAAACCTATCTGAAAAGTTTCCTATCAAAGGGGTATTTAAGCAGCACAAAAGGCTTTTACTTGTTGAATTTCAGGAAAACAGGCTCATCACAGAACTCAGATGCACATTTTGAAGGCTTGAATGTGCTGCAGTGTAGTGCTCACATGGGTGTGCAGAGTAGCTGAGGACAGTCACTGTAGGACTGTACCCTAAAACATTGGCTTGTGTTACTCAAATATCAATGACTTACTTTGATTAAAACATTTTCTATGTCACAGCAGAAGGGCAAGAGCTTAAGCAACAGCTAAAATTACAATTCGCCATTGTTTTTCACAGATATCAGAACGAGTTTTAATTCTTTTACATTTTAATATAAGCTCCCCTGAAGGCTATGTGCCTTTCTGGCATGGCAGTGAAACAGACATTTCTCATTTACTAACCCTAGTTCCCAACCCTCCAGACTGGTGCACTGCTCCCATACCCTGCACATTTCCTTGTGTCACTATTCAGCCTCTATCTTTGGTCTCATTTTGCCTTGTACCCTTTTCCTCTGGTTGCTCTGATGTTTTCCTTCCTGCAGGAAATGGAGTGATGGTGTGGGTGATGGACAGGACTTCAGTCAGCAAGGTTAGTCTCCTGAGTTTACAGCCTCTTCAGACTTGGATCTTTGCCCCCAGAAAGTCAAAGGCATTTCTTATGACCATGGGATTAAGTGCATATGGGAGATGGTGTTCAGGCTGACTTCGGCATTTAGCAGCTTTCCTCACTTCTACAGATTTTGTGCTTTTCAGGCATGGCCAGGTAGCAAAACATAACTTCTAACAACTACCCAAGAGCTAAATGAAGGATAGGGCAGGAANGTTTTTTTTGTTTGGTTGGTTTTTTGTTTTGTTTGGGTTTTTTGTGTGTGTGTGTGTGTGGTTGTTGCTATCGGAAAGGAACATAAATGCCTTGGGAATCAAGAAATTGCAAACTATGAAGAAGTATATACCTGCAAAATGCTTTAAAACCCAGCATTTCTACTGTCTTTAAAGCAGTAGACAGATAAACCCGTTGAAACTGTTGAATGCTGGGCAAGTGCCAAACAGACAAAGCCAAAGGTTTGGGCTCCTCATAAGACCTGGCACGTTCCTTCTGTATATCAACTAGGAATTGGACCAAGCTGGTAGGGCCCTTTTCCAAACAACACTGCTGGTGGTAACAGTGTATCCTGGGATTTGGTGCAATTGTGACCATCACTCCTTCTCATTTGCTTGGACTACAGATGAAAATGCTGAGTGCTGTTATAGTACCAAACAGCACTTTCCAAGGTCGCAGCTCTGTCGGGGACTGCCCTACTCTTCATCTTTTAGGTTTGTACAGGTTTCTGTACAAGATGCAATAGGCTGGACTGAATATGCAAAACTAGAACTGAAGTATGTGCTGATAATTATCATGTGGTGATCTATTTAAGCCTCAGACAAGAGCTCTAGGAAACTCAAGACTTTGCTTTTTGAATGAATGCATAAAAACAGGACTAGAAAAATGTTAATTTTTTCCCCCTAGTTCCTCAGTATGGGTAACATCAACACAAAAAGTTTAAGTATTTTAGAAAATTTTACCTTGATAAAAATAAAGTTGAATATGGTTAGAGATCTGCATTAATATGTTTGTTAACCAAGAAGAACCTAGTCTTTCATCTTGCTTTTCATTCCTTTACCTGTAGTGATTTATTTTCTAGTTGTTGATTTAATAAGGTAAAAAATGGTGTATTTAAATATTTTTAAATCAGAGAATGTAATAAAGGGATAAAATTAAACAGAAGAAGTTGATTTTCTCCAGTCAAATCCATCAATAGATTCTACTCTAAATTTTATTCCACTCTACTTGCACAAGCTCCACAGTGCATTAAGCATTCATAGCAAAAGAAGATGTTACACACAGCAACCGTCCTGTCAGGAATTCAGGTTACAGCCTGATGCTCCCACAAGCCATGAAGCCTATTTCAGGAGAGCTTGGAAGAGTATCCCCACTTTACAGCCTCCTGGAACTCTCTGCTACCAACACACCAGTACGAAGACGGAGTTCCCTTTAATTTCCTAGACAATAGGCATATACTGATCCTACATAATGGTCTCTAAAAAGGTTAGAACTTCCAATTCTGAAGCCATGTGTTTGCCATTCCAGCAATTATTATTTGTTTTGCAGCTTCCGTGCATGTGATTTGTGGAAGTCAGCTACAGGTGCTTCTGTAACATGGAACATAAACCCCAGCCATGGCATATCCAATAGCTCTGTTTTCACTGGGGAATTTGAAGACAGGGCAACAGTGCTAAAATCCCAGGTAAAAAGATGAAAACCATATTCATCTTTTTCATCATTTGTAAGACAAATCAGTGAGATTTCTTGAAAATTCAGTATTTTTTCTTCATCTTTAATTACACTACCCTCTCCTAGCCCTTTTCTCTCAATAGTCTTGAAAAGCTGGTATTTACTGCTTAATGGAAAAGATTTAATATTTCACCATGTATAACAACTGATCCATATAATTCTTGTCTCTTCTTAGAAAGTAAGGAGAAAAAAAAAGGGATATGGAAACGTGACAATACTTTTTGATATGAAACAAGAGCAATGTGAAAAAATGCTTCGGGGAGCCAAGTTCAGCAGCCCTTCAGCAGGTGCTCTGTGCAAGGGGCCTGTTCAGGCTCAGAGAGTTTTGACTCTCCCTCAGAGCCATGTGAGGCACAGAGGGGTGGCAGGCGTGGCACTGAGGACCTGGGCACACCGCACTGTGCACGGTGACAGGACACACGGCTGGCTCAGTGCGAGCTGGGAATGCCCTCGTGTGCTCTGGGCTTTCTTTGGAAGCTGCGGCACGCCAAACCAGTGGGTCTGAAACACTGTCAGTGAGGACTCCAGGATGGTTTTGTGTGTGTTGCAACTCCCAGTTCCCACATCAGCATTAGTGAATCACCTCTGAATTTACCATCTTTCAACAACGCTGGAGAAAGGATGAATTGCCTGCGTTTTTCTAAAAAATCACCCCTGTGTTATTCTAACCAATCTTAGCAGCCAGATCAGAGTAACATTGATGGACTCTCAGGTCCTCTCTGCTCTCCCTGGTTAAGCAGAGAACCCTGTGTGTAGTTAAATTTCCAGTCCTGCTGGGGCCTAAAAGGATCATCCCGCCCCACAAAATTTTCATCCTATCGTTAAATAAAAAGGAATAAATAGAAAGGTTTGAATTTAACGTTTTACTAAAGCAAGAAATGAGTGGCCTCCCCATGCTCCCAAGTGCTAAAAAAACTCCAGTTCTTTTTCACACTTCCTGTTAAAACTGCCCAAATACAACTTTTTTTTTTTTTAAATGTCACATTTCTTTCTTTAGTTTTACCCAAATCATCATTATACTAATAGAAATACTGATTTTTAATAGCAGGATGGGAGATCAACACCAGAAAAGTTGATGCTGCCAAGCACAAAAGGAAAATAATATTCTTTGAACTGCTTATTTTCTGTGCAGTTTGAAGCCATATTTTTCTGGAAAAACAGGAAATTTGACACCTGTTGTTGTATGAAAATGATAGAGTTTAAAAGAATCTGGCTAGCTCAAGTCCATATATTTGCTGAGTTAATCTGTCATAACATGTTGAAAAAAAGTAGGAAAAAGGAAAAGTAGGAATGCATAAAAATGTCTCTTATCTGTTAGGTCAGTCCTCAGCTTTTTCCCATCAGAGACTGCCTTGTGTGTTCGTG
Source organism: Machaerirhynchus nigripectus (assembly GCA_013397975.1). NCBI lineage: Eukaryota > Metazoa > Chordata > Aves > Passeriformes > Dicruridae > Machaerirhynchus > Machaerirhynchus nigripectus. Next base: position 629,563 of record VZRQ01009868.1, on the reverse strand, counting down.
TGCTGTAAAACAGCTATGAAAGTATCACCACAGGGTTGTTTCTCTAAGTCTTTTGCAACACTTACAGATAAAAACAAAAAACATCTCCTTACCCACCCTGTGAGAGCAAGGTCAAACCGGTTCTTACCCTCCTGTCTGACAGAATTCCTGCAAACTGCACTTGTTAAACACCACCAGCACTGATGTGCAGCTGAGTAGCTTGGGAAGTGTAGGAGCACGCGAGACACACAGCACTACCCAAGGCTTTTACAGAAAGGTTTCAAAAACAGAGTGCAAACAGTAAAACTTTAGCAGAATTTAAAAAAAATGTTCTCTGTACAAACTCAATTTTTTTAAAAAAGGAAACTAATGGAATATACTAGGTTAAAATCTACAATGACTACAGTAGCCTCAGTATGATTTCAACATTGATTTGGTAATGTAATAGGTATTGAAAAGACAGTAAACCAAGCACACACAGTCTGACTGATTGTCTCTAAAATTTAAACTCATTTTTTCCACAATGCCAAAACCTGGCAACAAAGAAATCTACAAAGAAAATTTTTAATGTCTCCTTTCCATTTATCGAATGGATTCTCACTGTAATATGAAAGAAAGTATTTCAGCTGTGTGGATGGAATCCCATTTGGGAATCTGAGAGAGAAAGAAATGCCCTGGAAATCAATTAAAGCAAGCTGGGGAGATAAGCAATATTCAGGGAGTCTTAGAAGTTAGATATAAGAGCTGAGTTTAACACAGCTGGGGTGCTAAGACAAATAAAACAGTACAGAATACCAAGAAAGGAAGTGAATTGCATGGAGACAAAAGACAGGGTGAGAATCAGCCATAATGCCAGACTGAAATTATGGTGGAAAGTTTATTTTGCTCTTCAGACTAACTCAGATTTGTTTTATTAGTTTGAGGGGAAAAAAAAAAAAAGAATGGAAAGAAAGGAAATATGAATGAAAAATATACAAAACACATGAGAAAGATAGCTCGAGGAGGCAACTAGGAATTTGTGAGCACTCTTGGCCTGTCAGTGAAAGAGCATTACTTAACTGGTAGCTATTTTCTGAATCTGTATATTGAGATACCCCCACACTGTTCAAGCTTCAAGTTTAACATGCACAGAGACAAAATTATGTGCAGTGGTAATCATTAGTACTTCATCTTCAAAGACCACAGCACAACAGTAACACCAAAGAGCAGATGGTTACATCTTCAGGTAAACATCTGGCAAGTGAAAGAGATGGCAATCGTTTCAGACTGCAGTTAGAGAAAGAACTTGACGTTCTCCCCAAAACCAGTCAGCCTCGGAATATTACACGCAACAGATCATAGGCAACATAAAAGGTTTAAATTGCAATTTCATAGCAGAAATAGGGAACCAAAACTTTTTTTAAAAAGTAAATTAATCAGGATTGCACAGCCATGGAAGTACAGAGCTCCATTCTGACGGCTCCCCAAAATACAGGGCAGACTCGAACACATGTTGACAAGCTTAAATAGCAACAACATTCCATCCCCCTTTTTAAGTTATAATTACTTAAAGCAGTCTGACTGAGAAAGTTATGAAGAACAGTGGTCTTTTTGACAAGAATCACCATGTTTTGTGGTGTTATAGACTATTTAGCAGTCCACAGAAGGCACAGGGTTCTTTAAGGAAGTAGAATATTAATGTAAGCTGTCACTGAAGTGGGCATGAAGCAGTCATAAAATTTTAGGGCATAATTTACTAGTGATGATAGTACATAACCCGTAAAGAAAAAAAATAATCCTATGATCTCAAATTGTTCATAGCATACTGTTTTAAAAGATCTTGGAAACAAAAACCAGCTAAGATTCTAATAGCTGAAAGGACACATCATTAATTTGATGATGAACATAATGAATTCCTAGCTTCTAGGCACCACCATGAAACAAGCTTTCCTCTGATCATCAGTTCCCTGAAAAAAAAAATTTCTAGTTATTACTAGAAGTTAGCAGCATGCAAATGAATTTTAAAAAAACCCCTACGGACCTGTTGTGCAGACGAGCACTGTCATTTTTGACTTAGAAACACACTATAACAGAAGAAATGGTTTTGCTATTTTTTTCTACCTATTCATAACTAAAAATGGTTTTGCATGAGGCACAATAAAGCAAAGGCTGGAGGTTCAGAACCATGTGTGCTGCTGGTTCAGGCTGTTCTGAGGAAGCACAATGCCTCCATCTCAGTGCAGTGATGAATGCAGCTATGGAAGTCCTGTCATTTGAGCTCAAATCTTTAATCCATAATAGTTTTTTGACATTATAAATGCAATTATGTTATGGAGAGAGATCATCTCAGAAATACAATGAGACAGTCCCTGGGTGGTTTATAACCCACCAGACTTCTGAATTAAGGAAGGTCAAACAGCAATTTGCAAATAAGTAATTTCCTTTTCTGAGATTTCTACTACTTAAATATAATTTAAAACCAGCTGTGAGTAGTAAACTGATAAATAGGAAATGTCAGCAACAAATATGATACACAAGAGAATTTCTTCAAGCACATATCTCTAGAACTTTAAACTAGAAAGACGGCTAACACCACAATTTTAAGATTTGATACCCTAAGTATAGCTTTTAAGTATTTACTTGCATTGTAAATAAACTCCTTAAATTTAAAAAATAAATTATTGTAATTGAATGTTTTGAAAATCATGCTAAGTGCCCCAATAAAAACACTGAAACCTAACGTTAAGTACTTTTTTTTCCCCTAAAATTTTCCCTGCATTCAAAAAGAAAGACTTTACACATAGGTAAGAGAGCACAATCCAAGTGATTGTAAGAATTTATTTTTAATGAGAAATATTGTAAGTCATTCTTAAGAGCTTCTAGACAAGCATTTTTCAGCTAGGCTTCCATTTAATGTACAGGGAAATAATCCACTGTTCAGACCAAGATTTCAAAAGTTTGAAATAAGACAACCTTGAGGACAGGCCTGTGTCAGTAAAATATGAAGTATAATCTCTGAGTATTTGTGAAATCCACACCTTAGGTAAAAGGAACCTGTGACAAGATCCATCTGAAAAGACTGACTTCCCTAAACATCTTAATTTTCATGTATGCATGTATTTTAATACTAAATGTGAAAGCCTCATTATTGTAATTCCTAGCAGAATCACAATTTAGAAATATTCTGCCCTGAGCTACAAAATGAAAACAAAGAAAAAAAATACCTACATAAGACTTGCTGGAAAAACTTGACTGTAATCACATTACTCATGATGTGACTTGTCATGATGGCTTGACAACTGATATAAAACATTCCAAACCAAGCAGAAATTCAGACTTATGCTTTTGAGAGTATTTTAAGTCCTAAGTTAATTTTAAGGCCATTTCTACTGGTTTGCATGAAGTAAGAAAAGTAGGTTTAAAGCTGATCTTAACTGAAGAAACAGCTGCAGGCAAGTTAAGATACCTGCCCCACTTACAGATAAACCATGATAAAAGACAGAAGCAGATTCCTTTTACGGAAGCCCAGAAGTGGAGACAAAAAGGAGCATGTGGCAGTAAGTGGAGGATGGAGAGTAGGTGAGCTGGCACAGCCATTGAAAGAAAGTTCGTGAAACTCCTTCCTAAATTTAATTTGTGGTAAGGAACCAATAAAGCTGCAAGCAGACATAAGTCAGGTGAGTTTCTGCTGTTGAAAGGATAAATCAAATAGTAAAATCTGTCAAACTGATGAAAACAAAGAAAAGAATACAGAAAAGAGCAACTTGCCTCCATAAATCATGATGTTTCTCACTGAAGGCTTACATCCTCTTGACACAGCAAGAGATACAATTATTTGTACTCCAAAGAAATTGAAGAATAATCTAAGCAGCCTTTACTGATGTCTAGAATATGAGAGGAATCAGCATCAGAAAATGGTCCCCTTTCAATTATGAAAAAATGCAAAGAAGCAAGAATTGCTTGACCTGTCCCACAAGAACAGAATGTGCAATTTGCCATGAATATGGCAGCAGAAACCATAACTTGCCTAGAGTTATAAAGCATCTAGAGCTGTTGGCCCAAAAGCATGGAGCTAGGAAGACAAAATCTGTTTAAATATCTTGACCTTGGAAAAGACGTATCTTTAAACTGTAGGGAAAAAATTAAATTAGTGGGTCTTCATACAAAAAAAAATTGATTAAAAAGTTGATATGGTTTTTCACAAAAGACTTTCCATACCTGGGTTTGAAGAAATGTGTGACAAAAGCTGATTGATATCTTGCTCATGGTATTACAAATCTTTTGGCAGGTGTATGGACCAGACAGAATGGATCAGCCAAAGTACACAATGAGAAACATACAGTAAAAATCAAAACAGGAATAAAACTGGGCTGCACTTGTCTTCTTCAGAGTATCCTTTGGCACACACAAACACACAGCTTGGGATAAAAGGAAAGGTGATGCATGATCTGAGAATCAATTAAAGTCTGGTACTAAAGGAGAGCAAAGTAGGAAGACAGAATACAGAGAAATGTAGAATAACCAGAGAGCAATGGCCTTGTCTGAACCATGGTTCAGACATGGGTCTGAATAAACAAAATGAGTAACAGCAATGCTGTGAAATGAACAACAGCTCGGCAGGACCCTGGTGCTGTACCAGTGCAGGACAGGCACTTCTGTGACAAAGGCATAGGCAGCTATTCTGGAGCACAGATGAAGCACAAGTCAATGCTGTGCTGCTGCAAAACTACAAATAACTGTCATGATACACAAAAAGCAGCGGGACAGCCAACACAGGAAGAGACAGCCAGTGGCAAAGGTCTAATGCTCACTACAGGAACTAAGCTGATGTGCAATGACTCGACATCCCGATCGGGCTCATCACCCTCCTTGAAAAAGTGTGCACACTGTTCTACAAAAAGGTACAAAACTGCAGGGAAAACATACGTCATCTGACTTGCTGAGTAACTAATAAAAAAAGTTCATAAAAAATCACACATTAAGAACAAAAGATAAAGTGAGCATTTAGATCCCTGAACAAGTCAGTCTGCTGAGAGCTGGCAATCCAAAAATGGGAAAAAAGAAATAACAGATGGAGGAGATATGAAAACTGTAGCAATTCAAGACGATACCTCATGCACTGAAAAGAGAAGATGGAGAAAGATGTGTCTCAAGAACAGCATTATTTTATCAAGGTACACTGCAACCAATCAAAACACTGAGTTCTAACCTGGTTAGGAGTGTGGAGTACATATTAATTACTGCTCAGTTACAGTAATTTCAGTCTTTTATTTGACTATCAGTGAAATAAGATCTACTTTCTAGCTTTTTATAAAGCACTCTTAAAAAAACCCTTGTGAGCCACAAAGTAAAAAATCCCATATAACTTCCCAATTGGCATTACAGTCTAGGTTCTATCTGCAGTTTTTCAAATAAGTGATTTTCTCTTAAAATCATACCTTAAAAAGGTTTGCAGTCCATAGGCAGCACATATCCCTATACAAATATATTCAGGTACAGGTCTATAAATCACACATTTCTATATAATTATATTGGTAAAACCTGAACTTTGATTTCTGAACATTTTCCTTGGAAATGTTTCAAAATACTTAATAAAATCTTTAGCTATGAAGTAACCATTGCTAACAAGGTCTCCGTAAACTTTCTTTAGCTAGCTCACACCCGAGAGAACACCACCATGTTTTACACGACACTGAGCACAGGAAGCACACACTGCCCCGACTGCCACCAAGAGCAAATCCGCCAAGCTGTGATGCGGTAGTGCTGTAGCGGGGTGTGCTCAGCAATGCAAAATGTGGCTCATAAAATATTTGGCTTCCCCTATACAGCAGTTTCCTTTCAGATACATCCATCTAATTAGTCGCTGATCACTGTAAAAATATCTGTCTTAATTAGAACCTGAAGGTTGTCAACAGCTTTCAGAAACACTCAGCATTCTCAGGGACACCCAAGATTCAAGGACATTTTAGAGAGCCTTTCTTTTTTGTGTTGACCACAGGAAACACTGGAGAGAAAAAGGCTTTTGATAAAGAAATGCTGTCCTTCAAATATGGCAAAAATACTATTTGTATTAAATTAATATCCAGTTATCAAATAACAAAAACATTTCTATTAGTCTCAAAGGTTGTTAAAACAGTATCTTTAAGGCACAACTGTGCAATTATAGCAAAATTAAAGGACACCACAAGCAAAAGGATGAACAATGAATAAATGCGGTGTTATATTTGCTTGAAAATCCAAAGAAGATTTCAAATCATCAGGGGTCAGACTAAAACTATGCTTTGATATGTGAAAGATGAATTAGGAAAGGAAAATCTACCCAAGAATACATGCAAACAACAACCCAGTCATCTCACACCATTTTAATTTCCCCCCTCAATTCTGGAACCAGAATCTGCACTTTTTGAATGTAATTAACTGAAGATTGCAGTATAAGACACTTTACAAAGATCTGGTGAAAGAAAAAAAGCCACACCAGCTTTAGCATGTAAATGACAGAGAAATGCAAACTAAGGCACAGTACACAGGTCTCTGTGAATGAAAGCATCTTCCTTGAACAGGACTACTTTCAACACCAAAACGTGGAATTGTCTCAGCAAAATGAATCTGCTATGTCATGGTCAGATTATATAAATACTTAATTTACAAGTTACATCTTCACAGGCTCTGTTGATTGACCTCTCTCCCCTTCTATCTAACAGCAACCAAAGCTCTGCTTTAAGGCCATAAACTCTCAACAGAAGAGAGGGTTTTAAAAAAGGATATGTACTTGTCAGATTTTCAAAAGCACTGTGCAGGCCTTGGGAAACTGCAATTTTCTCTTTTAGAGAAAGGGTTACAAAGAAAGACAGAAGATTGCCTTTATTTATTTAGTATTACCAGTTCCCTAAAGAAAGCTGAAAAATCCAGCCTTTTCCTCAGGACCGAGGACAAACAGGAAAACATGACTAGGAGTTTCTCAGTTTTTGAAGAGGTAAAATTAAAACAGATAGCAAAACAATACTGAATAAAAAGATGAAAAAAGCACCCCAGTTTAGGTATAAAACTGGGTATATAAATCCTATAGAAAGGCTTAACAATCATGGCACTAAACTACAGAAAACTACATTTCCTAGCAGGTAGAGGAAACTGAAGACCTCAGAGCTGAATTCTTTGAGAAAAGTCCATTATTCAAAGAAGCAAAAGTAAAAATCCTTAGCTCAGAACCCTAACAAGAACATGAGGAACAGCACACCCTAAGGCAATATGTAAATAACCACAGTTTAAAACTAAACAGCACCCAAAGCCTACACATCCCACACTAGATCACATGATGTGAGAAAAAGAAAAGGGAAGAGTATGTTTGACAAGTAGAATTCCAGAGTGTAAAACAAAATGGAGCATTAGACTGTGGTATGGGAGCTGCTGTTGTTGCATTATGGGGAATGAGGCAGAGACCTTTAAGTTCATGAAAAGAGTAAAGATTTATTACACATGTATAGTCAACTATGTATCACGTGTACCTTTTTGCTTTTATAGTTCTGCATTAAAAATGGCCCAATTACTGAGAACAGTCATTCATTTCATAATCTTCCTACATTTCTGTTAATGGTCTTACTTTGGTTTATGTCTGCCTATGAAAAAGTAACTTCTTATCTGGTAACCACAGTTATGAAAATTTCTATTTGCTTACTCTGCATCAGAGGTGAAACTTATTTTAGAGCCAAGTAACCCTCTGATGAAAAGCCTTTGTGAAAAGAGCCTTCTTAAAGTCAACAGATTTATGACTCTTATACTCCGTCTTCTCTGCCCTTTTCCTAACCTAATATTTTAAATTTTTTGCTTATTAGGGGTGTAGAAGGTGGTCCTTCATGAAAGAGAAAGCTGAACAACCTGCTAAAAACAATCTTGTTTGTCACAGATCATTTACAGTAATAGGGAAGTGATTCCCGTTTGTAGCCTTAACATTACTGGATTGCACTACCATGAGACAAATAAGCAACAATACTGGAATATTAAAGCCATACTAATACAGACATGTAAAAAGGAGTTCACAAAATTTTCCCTTCCAATTTTTAGAAAACTTATGGTAATGGAAGCTAAGTTTAAGAAAAGTTTTGTCTGTAATATTAATACAGATGTTATGTGCACAATGGAGAGATCAATTATACTGACAACATCAAAGTTTTCACAGTTATGATTCTTAACTCTTGCAGCCAACTTAGAAATGACCACAAATTTAGCAAATTCTCATTTCAAGTACTGCGCTAACTTGATTTCATTAAGGTAGAATTTAAAAACCACATTCAAACATAATAAAAAAAATCAAATTGAAAAGTCATACTCTCTGCCGACAAATCCAATAGATCTGTTCTGAAACTCCAGACTACTTGAAGAAAAGCCAAAATATGAGAAAATTAAAAAGTTCATTTTAGATGAAAATATCCTAACTTTAAGTGATAGGAATTGATTTTTAAAAGCTTTTGTATGTGAACTCCCACCCTGATATGCAGGGCAAGTGCACAGGTCTGTGATGTCAGCACTGCCTGCCACTGCAGAAGGGTCACAGTCTCTTTTCCATCTGTATTAAGTCCACACCCACTGAAGCACATTTTTACGTTTTTCATTTCATCTTTTACATTGCAAGATCCTAAAAAGGAGTATTTTACATGTCCCAGTTTTATTGTTGGATTAAGAGTTTCTCATATTTTCTCTTGGCTGTCTTGAAACCTTTTGCCCAAGTCCAAAGCACGTGAATGGGACCTTCAGTTTTACAAGTGAACCACACTGAAAACAAACGCTTTCCTAAAAACATGCCTATGTAATTTTCTTTGCACAACAGAGAATAATAGTGTTTCAGTGTTTCTAAAGAAATTAAAATTACCAGAAGATAGATTTACAGTAAAAAACTGTCCCTCAACACATCAAATACATTGTTGAAGCAACAGTTCAGAAGTAGCAACAAACATCAAATGGACCCATGTATCTATCAGCCACCTTATCTTGAATATAACAGGCAACATGAAAAAGCAATTAACTCTTTTCTGCTGCTGCAGTGAGTGCATGGCTAATTCTGGTTGCTGGACACTACCTTGAGCTGTAAGAACTCAATTGTTTATTCCTGCTTGCACATGCTAATGAAAACCAAGTATACATAAAAGTTTGGTAACAACATTCTGCCCACCTGCCACAATATTTCACAATAAAAAAATGTCACAACATCTCTCTTTTTCAAGTACATTTGGTAAGACCCCAAAATCCACAAAAGTTGAAGAAAAGCTTCAAATACTGACCATAAATGTGTCTAGAGCGACATTTCAAGCACAACAACGGAACAGTGATATACGTTATGATACCACATAAACAAAAATACAATCCAAAGAACATATGAACGAAACATGATGTTTTCATGTGCATTAAACTTCCAGATGCAAGAATTATGTTTGAAATCACATGCATGCACAGCTAGAAACCACATTGCTTCTTTTTAGGGAGTAGCTATACTAGACTAAAAATGTTTGTATGATTTCCTTGAGTGGTGCAGAGAATACACAATGTTGAATCAACACAGCAAAACAGGACATCCTTCCAGTATCAGACAATCCCCTAATATTGCAACAGTAACCCTAAGAAAGATCTGGGGTTACAAGTGTGGAGAAAATTCCAGAATCATCATTCTTTGTCTTTTAACATGTCCTTTATCAATGAACTTCCTATCATAGTCTTTCTAAAGACAATGATTGATATGAGAAACCATGAATAAAAGGGAAAATAACAAAAACTGTAAATGAAGTAATGTAAAATATCAAATAGTTATCAGATTTCCTGAAGATCCAAAACTAAAGGATGAAAGTTATCAGGTAGATAAAATTGAGTCCCAATTAAAACTAACATGAGACCATATCACAGTAATAGGTCTTGCATTGCCATAGAAACAAAACATTTACAGATAAATATAACTGAAATGTAACCTTTTCTCAATAAGTTACAAGTATGAGAGAGCTCTTTCTTCATTTGCAATACAGAAATGGATATATGCTATCCTTTCCTTTTCTAGTTCTTTTTTTTACAGCAATTTGTGTCAAAGTTTGAACTTCTTAAAACAAGTTATTTATGTTGGGCTTGGCCTCAGATAAATGAATTAAAATACAAAAGAGTAGTCTATTGATAAAAAAATGCTGTACTTTGCAAAAAGCAGAGTTACACTGAATGAGTTTAATATGAAAAATTCTATATATCACATGAAGAACAAAAGAAATAAAGCATACAAGAGCCATTATATTGTTTATATCACAAATTAACCTTTCCATTCATTATCAGAGATCCTTTTCTACAATACAGAGTACAAAGGAGGACCTAAGATTTTGCTCTGATATTTTGAATAAGGTTTTTTTTTTTTTATTTGGGCAATATATCAGATTAGCTAATACAATATTGTTTTTACAAAGGCAGTCATCCAAATCACATTGCAGAAGTTGAGCTTTACTTGGTGAGGATTTCATACCTTAGTAATTTTGTTGAAATGAGTTGAGACTTGTGTTTAAGGAGGTCTCCTCACCCAACAGAAGAAATAATTTCACAAGTGTGCCCTCTTTCTAAGTAATATAATGGCCTTTCTGAGATCACAGTTGTATTACAATGTATTTATAAATACCTATCTTTAAAAAATGATTTAATTTCAGACTAGCCTAAAAAGATTCCAAGCCAAAGTATTTAGCATAGTAACTGTATATTGTACTTGTCAAAAATAATTTTGTATTTTAAATTGTTCTGTAAGGATTCAATGTGCAAACCCCTTCGAGTCAGCAGATTTCATTTGGCATGGAATGGATACTAAAATTGGTCTCCGACTGAATAATTTTCAGAAGTACAAAATACTATCTTTTCCTGTAAAATTAAAAAAAAACTATTACAGATTTGTAACAGAAATCATTCAATGAAAATTTTTTAAAACCAGTTATATGTTAATGCACTGAATTTATGCTTCATTTTGTAATTCACCCTTCCTCACAATATGAGAAACTACACAATGGAATGAAGTTGTTTTCCTTTTGAAGTCAATAGCCAGTTGTGACTGACTTCAGAATGTCAGAACTTGACTTCTTGTCTGTCTGGACTACATTACTTAGCTTATCAGAGCTGAAAGAATGGTGCAAAACATTACACACATTTTAAAATTGCACTTTCTGAATTATTCTGATGTTATGCAATGTTTAATTTCATGATTTTTCTGAAATTAAAATGAGTAACATGCAATAAAAAAAATTGCTTAGTTGTTTGACTTCTCCAATTCTTTAGGATTTCAATTTTAAGATGAAGGGGGGAACAGGAACTTACCTACTTGGTACTTTGGGTAATAAGGTGCCATTTGTCCACTACTGCATGATTGTCTCTTATGCCTTTTTCTTAAATTTGTATCACTGGTCTCCCATTGTGGACTTTTTCTTTTTTTTATTCTGCTAAGACCTTCAGAACTACCAGCAGGATTATCGTCCTGGTTTACACCACTACTTAATTTTCTGCTGTGAAACTGTTCATCCAGACTTTCAGTCACTTTAGAAGAATTAGATCCTTTAGATGTTTCCATTTCATTTTCTTGTTTCTTTAATGTATTTTGCTTAGTAGAATGGGACCTTAAAAGAGGATGCCTTTTTTCTTCCATATAGGCCTGAGTGCTTTTACTGTCAACAGCTTCAGGAGAATAAATGACATTATTTAACTTAAATGAATTGTGCTGCTCAATATGGTTGATTTTTCTCAGAAATATCCTACAGTCTTTAAAGGTTTTGGCTTTCCAAGTATTTTGAAACAGTTTATCTTGGCTTTGTTCTTTTCTAACATTTTGCTGGCAACAAATTGTTCCATTTGTCTCCGAATGTGACTTAAGTATATTTGCTAAACCAGGATGTGGGTTAAAGTCAGAAGATCCCATCATCTGTTGAACAAATGCATCTCTGGCTTCATTTTCAGTTGGCAAGAGGCTATTCTGAGACTCTACCAAAGTCTGAGTAGGCTGGATCTCTACTGTATTTTTCTCTTGGATCTTGGGTGTTTCATCACTGGTTTCCCCACTTGTACTTTTAAACAACTGGCTTTGGCAAAATAACTGCAGATTTTTCTTTTTTGATTTCCACCCTCCAGGAGCCTGATTATAGAGCTTTTTGGTTTGTCCCCACCTATCATGCTGCAACTTCTTAAATTCATTTCTTTTTAATCTGGCTAAAGTGAAATTATTTTTCACGCTTAAGACTGGAGACCTCACCATGTTATGTAATATTTGCAATTTCCCTGCTGGTTTTGAAGGGGAGGATAGTGCAAACTTTTTAAAGTGCTTTCTGAAAGGGCAAGTACTAGGATCAGATTGTTTAGTTTCTATCTTTATCTCTCTAGTACTAACTGCTTCTAAGGGATTGCGAGCATTTGCCTTTCTCACAAGAGAGAGAGACTGTGTTTCTGTAGTTTGCATAAACCAGGTGCAGAGTTCATTCATATTACACTTTTTCTGGAAAAGCATTTTTATAGGCGATGTTTCAAGTTCTACAATGCAGGAGTCTAAAGGGTCTGACATTTCAGTATTACAGTCTTGTTCAATGAGACCCCTTTTTTCACATACGCATTTGTCAAACTCACTTCCCCCCACTCTCAACCAGGTATTAGTCATCTGTTCAAATCTATTGTTTAGTTCTTCCAACAAGGTGTCGCTTGAAGTGGAAGTAGGCCACCACCTGAGAGCGGGATTTGATGAAAAAATGGGATCCGATGATACTTCATTAATGGGCCTGAATTCACCATCCTTAAGATCCTTTTCAGCATTTCCTGAATTTCTCTGTTCTGAGGTATCTTTGGATGCTGTGCTCTGATTTGACTGTGTAAGTTTTTCCTTGCACTCTTTAGCTTTTTTCAAATGGAGTTTGTAAGATTTATGTAGTAAGGCACTTCTACAAGTAAATGCACTAGAAGATGCTAATGAACGCAAAAAATGCAGTGAAGGTTTTCTGTCTCTAGCAGAATGTCTCGATGGAATTCCACGTTTTCTTGACACTGTTGTAGTAACATGGTGTGATCCAACCTCTCTAGAATCTTTCTGCATGTTCTTTACTTGACCCATATTATTGCACACTTGATTTTTTCTTTCCTGTGGTATGTTTTTTTCTAACACATTCTGCTGTTGTAAAGGAGGCAAACCATTGCTGATGCTCACTTTTCTTTCCTGAGGTGAAAGTCTACTGACAGTCACTGATATGCCAGAAATTTTTACTTTTGCTGGCCTGCCGGGTTTTCGAACGGTGGTTAATGGTTTCTTCATCTGCCGTATAACATTGCTGCAAGGATTTGGTGATGCCAGATTACTCTTGATAGGCCTGACATAGTCATAACCAGAGACCTCCTCTTCAGTAGAAGGATTCTGGAAGGCTTTTACCATTTCAGTCAAAGCATTTCCACTTTCTGCATTGTGCCTTGCTTTGCTGGGATCATTGGCAAAATTAGGAGCAATGTGTTGTGTGGGCAGAATGCTGATGAGATTTAGACTACCTTCAGAAACATGTCTCTTAGTTCTTCTTGACCTTCCAAAAACAACTGTCACAGTAATATTCTTGTTGCTGTTAACTTCTTCCATTATTGCTGCATCAGACTTGATGTTTTTACCACCACAGCTAAGTTCAAGTCTAGGTTTTGTGCTTCCAGTCATGTCTACTTTTGGTTTAGGAGGCCGTCCAATAGGTCTCTTAACCTGCTTAACTACTTGAGGACCTATTTTCTTTGGTCTACCAGGTTTTCTTTTGAAAGCTGATTCACCACTACTGCTTGATTTCTCCACAACTTCATCATTTTTTTTTGAGTCATTTATGTTAACTTGACCAACTGGACAGGAGCTTGTAAGTGCTTCCGCATAAACACTCCTTGACTCCTCCTTAGTATCATTTGCACTGCAATCAGAACCCTTGACACAGACTGCATCAGAAAGGTCACCTGTGGCCTGTTTGTCTAACAAAGTGTTTGTGTGCCCCTGAAACAAACAAAGATCTGTGCTTTCCTTAGAAGATGCAGCTGCAGATGTCAAAGTGTATTTGACTCCTTCATGACTATTAACTTCTGAGACAAACATAAGCTTAATAGGACTAGAGTAGTTAAAGGGAGATGAGATCTCCCTGGTTTCAGATGTTACATGCACATTCCCATTACTGGAAGCTGAACTGGTTGAATTACAGGTCAGAGATTTTAAAAGGCTGTCATTAATTTCTCGATCTATAACCGTTTCTTGTGTGTTTGTTGTGACACAAATTGCTTTGATTTTACTGCTGCTTGGCACATGTGAATGTGGAAGGAAGCTTTGTCCTGTGCATTCCATTTCACTTGAAGTGAAAGGTAAGCCCCTTCTAGTAACTGGGTTCATAACCTGCTCATAAGCATTATCTTTTATTTTTTGGCTTATTTTGTAACTATCTAACAATGAGTTGCTAGTCCTTCTGGCTAAGTTTATTGTATCTTCTAAACGCTCCACAACGACTTGCAGATTTGTGTCTCTCACAATTTTGCTTATATTTATGTCACTGCATCTTTCAGCATGAACATTTTTATTTATTTTCATTTTTTCCAAACTTTTGAAAGACTTTTTTGCACTGGATGACTTTCTAAACATGATATTGTTTGTTACATAAACAGAGTACCACCCAGGAGGCACAATGTTACGTTTAGTTCTGCCCAAGATTTCATTATTCTCATCCTTCAGAGAAATGTGACCAGCCTCTTTTAAGGTTGCACAATCTCCTTGTGTATTTGGGAGTTGTGCCTGGCTGGCTGCAATAGCACTGTTTTCTGAAAGAACTAGAAAGCTGGAGCTGGTCTGAAAATTAGTAAGAGGTAGTTTGAAAGACTCTGTTTGGTGTACTGGAAAGCACATTGGTTTGGTTTGGCAACTCACACATGGATTACTTTCAAGATGTTGCAAAGTCTCATCTTCTATCACAGTAAAACTGTGTCTTTTATTTGGATGTATTTTATCCATTTTTTTTGTGGATTTCTTTGCATTTCTCTCAGAAATTGACTTTTTTCTTACAAGAGTTTCATCAAGGCTTGCAAGCTCCCTCTTGATTTGCAAAGACTGTCGTCGAATGACTGGTGAATCAGGAGAATTATACGTTGCAAATAAAGTTTCCTGACGCTTGCGAAATCTTGTCTGGATAATTTTATTTTCCACTTGTTTATCATGTTGGTGAAGTAATTCCATAAAGCTGTAATCACTTGCCTTAGCATTATGCAAAAGAGAAGTTATGAAGTCTCCTAATTTGACATCTTTTTCTGGTGCCCTGTCACTGCTAGAAAGTTTTACAAGATTTGTTGCTAGATCTGTAGTGTCTATTGATTTCAACTTCTCATTAATGCGGTCCATTAAATCTTGAAAAATGGCAGAATGTTCACCTTTCTCAGAGTCCATATAACCATCATTGCTTTCTTGGTCTGCTGATACCAATGTTCCATCTGAATATTCAGTCTCTTTTCCTTTGCATGTTTTACCTTCATATTTAAATTCTCCTTTGCTTCCTTCAGCTGGAAAGAGGGATGGAGGCTGGTTGATGGATATTTCAAGCTTGTTGTTGTCTACAGTTGGAAAATCCATAAGCATTCCTTCTGACAATTCAAATTCTTTACTGTGTACAGGTGATAGTGGAGGTGGCGATGGGCTGCGGGATCTGTTTGAATTTTTAATACTGCTTAAGAGGTC
This sequence comes from Machaerirhynchus nigripectus, assembly GCA_013397975.1. NCBI lineage: Eukaryota > Metazoa > Chordata > Aves > Passeriformes > Dicruridae > Machaerirhynchus > Machaerirhynchus nigripectus. Next base: position 613,902 of record VZRQ01009868.1, on the reverse strand, counting down.
ACAGTCCTTAGCTGAACACGTACATGCTGCTGCTTTCACAGAATGCCTGTTACAATTTTGCAATTGGTCAGCACAATACTTAGAACTACATGCTTTGTTCACCATTGTCTTAATACATCCAATTGCTACAGCTTGGCATGACAATGAATGGAAATCTTTAATACAAACAGACAGAGGTGGTAAACAAGTGTTTGGCCTTTGATTTTGTAAACAGCATTTTTTTGTCAGCATGTGGCCATTGCAACTGCAAAATGGAACGTGAACATCCTCTTCAGTAAGGGAACTGGGAGTTTCAGAGTGGACCAAATGTGTTTGCTTGCAACTGCAAACTATAGGAACATTTTCCTCCTGTATTAGGAATTTTAACATAGCCAAAGTCTGTTGCCAGTGATATGAACAAAAAGACTCCAAAACTTTGTTTAATGTTGACTTTCTTTTTTCCAAATTAGCTGTTTCCTCTGAATTTGCATCAGCTGTTGAGCTTGAACTGAAAATGAAAACAAATCAAAACAAAATATAAATTACAGTAAAACACCACATCTAATGATTGTTATAATGGTTAAACTCAAGCGTAAAAACCTGAAGTTTACAAAACAGTTCTATTTGCACTATTCAATCCTACTTGCAAGTGTCACTAGCAGTGATGTGCATCTTATCAGTGATGGCACTAAACTACCATTAAGAAAAATAATCATGAGGAAATTAGAGGCAAAAAGAGTAATTTGAAATATAGCTTCTTGATGCTAACTGTAATTACAACAATGTTAACTTTTTGATATTTCAAACTATCTTAACCATTAATGAAGGAAAACCTCACCAAGAACCAGGCCAGCTTGGCATTACTGCCATTTCACTAACTAAGGCACAGAGAAGGTACATGACTAAGGTTCAAGGTTGTGGCAGAGGTAAAAATGGATCCATCTCTCCTGAATCCCACTATTAGATATTTAAATACTCAAGTGTATTGAGCGCTCTTCAGGACACATTTAAAGGTATTTCTAAAGACATTTTTATTTCTGTATTTCTTTTTATAGAACACTTAACAAGCTAACAGAAAATGGAAAAAATAGCCTAGCGCTCTTTGCAGGTAAAATTTTCCCTTTCAGTTTTAAAAAAAATTGCAGTGGTGCATCACGAGCTTTTCATTGCAATATATTAAACACACGTGTGCACACACAGATTCCTTAATCAAACAGAAAGAGAGATAATCACCACTGGAATAAGTAATTTCCAAGATAAAAAGTTATTATCCTTTAAATATCAAATACAGGGTAGGCCTACATCTAAAGACTTCTGAGCAGTTGTTCTCAAATGTATTAACTAAAAAAAAATTATAAGATACTACTTTAACTATTTAATCAATTTCTTATAAATTATTAAAACTAATGTCACTACTTACCTAATCAATCATTTATACTGAAAAGCTGAAATTTTTCCACGGTAGAAATTAATACAGGTATTTCTTCAATTAAATACAAATCCTTACGCTGGATAGCAACTATCAGCAGATAGTTAACACCTAGTTCAAATGTTTTACTGAAACCAATTGCATGAGCAGAAAATATTAGAAGAATTCTGTTTTAGAAAAGTATGTATTGTTTAAACATATCACCAAACTCTGAACATGACACTAACGTTTTTCCCTATTATTATCCCCTGTCATTTTTTGTATATAGCCTATACTTTGAAAATTTTTCATTTTGATTTGTTTTACAACTGTATCGATCAATGAACAAACTTATTTAAAATTTAATGTGCTGTATTTAAATATAGTTACCTATTCATTAATTAAGTCATACGCAAAATTATTAGCATCAATAATAACTTTTAGCTTCAAGTTTCTTACTGGAAGTTATTACATGCAAGTTTGTATTTTTATTGTTCTATACAGGTTTTAAAGTTTAGAGCTTAAAACCAGCCAACTCTACATAATAATTCTTCATGGTTTTTTCCTTGTCCTGTAATATTCAGCATGAAATGGTATATATTCAAAATTAGGCGTCTAGATAATACTAACTCATAAATGTGTAAGGTAATTCTGATGGTATTACTTGAAGTTGCAATTACATTTAATCTGAAATGATTTAAGTCTTAAAAATAAAAGAAACAACCTCTTTGCACTTGCAATCTAAAGCAAAACCCACATTATTCAAGGACATGTCAGTGTCAGGATTTGACTGTTTTTGAAATGCCACTACACTGAGAAAAGCCTAACTGTTACACCAACAAATTCAGGAGTCACACGCTGTCATAATATATCACTACACTTGTAAAAAGAAAGCTTATTCTAATAATACACTTAAGGATAAAAGATAATTGCCCTCCCCACCACCATGATTTTAATTAATGTTTTGAAAGGCCAGATTAAAAAAAACCCAAAAAACCACATGCCACTAGGCCTTCATCATCAACATTTTGTTTGTAAACCAGGGTAAATCTGTTAAGTACTAATTTGCTAAAAAGATAGCTATATGCAGTCTTTTTTATTTCTAAACTAGCACCTTTCCATCTGTCTAGACTTGCAAGGTATGTCCACAGTTTCACTGGAGAGCTTTAGCTGTAGATGACCTGTATCCTTAACTGCTATTAAAGTCTATTCACTGGTGGAAGAAAGTCTGGGAGCCTTACAACCGTCTCAAAGTGAGCGACAAAAACATCCACAGGCCTCAAAACTGTTTTGAATTTGCTATGTGGAGATCAACTTGTTGTATAAAGCAATATTCTTATTATCACAGACATAATGGACATTCTTCTAAAATAATTTTTTTCCTGATTATCCACCCTTGTGTGATGTCTATAATCTGCTTTCCCTTAACATGAGTTAGTTTCTAAAGTTGACAGACAACTCAACTTCATCTATTCTACTGCAACAGTACCACAGTCCAAATGATCTTCCAAGTTTGCAAAAACACAACGAGCCTTTACTCAGTCACCATTTGGAAGCAGAGCTTACTACACAAACACAATCAAGCATTAAAGGAACATGTTTCCCTTGAAGTGTCTGTAGAGAAGTCAATATATTTAAACAAACTAATTTCAGCTTTTCAATACAACTATGGAATTATAGTTCAGTTTCCTGTAATACCTTCCTGTAGCTCTTTAAATTTGTGTTGTCACACTGTAGTTTAGGCTATCCTCAGGATAAAAGGCTTAAACAATAATTTAATAGAAGGAAGACCTATCACTTTGACAAATTGCACACTTCCTCCAAACCACACACAAAAAGACGGCTAGAGAGAGTGGGCAGGAAGCTGAGGGGTTCAGAGGTGAGAGGATCAATATGCACTGCTCCCCTGGTACCTTCTGTGCACAGTATCACTCAAGACAAAAGTTAAGCATGGAATGATATTATTTCCCTTTTGGCAGATAGGGGCAGTTAATAACATGCAGTGGGGATTGACTAGAGTCCAAAAATGGCACAAAAGCAGCAATGTGATAAGGTTAATTACCAGACTTTCAGTGTATTAATTTATATATAAAGAAGTAATTGCCTCCTTCACAAAAACTATCAGGGAAGAGCTCTATCAGAGGACTCCCAAAAGAGGTCCTTCCCTAGAGGTCTATCTTCTGTCATCTCAGTCAGAGGATAGATTAATCTAGCAAGATCTTTACAGACTGGGCACAGGAACAAAACTGGAACAGAACATAGTTTCAAGTATTCATACAAACAGCATGGAACTACTATAGGAATATCAATCTGCCGTACAGAAATGTTTGTTTTCTGACTTTATTAAGTAAGTAAGTACCTCAAAAAAAGTTATATACTATTTATAATTTTTAGCTGCAAACTGAAGGGGGTGTTAGAAAATTATTTTTCTGATTTTCTTCTCATTAATGAGTAATTAATAAATTCTGAGAAAAGAACCCATCCTTCCTTAAAGCTACTATTTCTGATAAAATTCTCATAGTATATTAGTCATTATGAGCTTAATTTGTACAGTTCTTGGTCTTACGCCACTGCTAATCAGCTTGTGCCTCAGGAATAAGTCAAATAAGTCAGTGTACAGGATTTTGTTTCTTTCTTTTTTTTTTACTGAATGAGCAAATCAATCACACATCAGTGTTGTAAATTTATGTGCAAAAGCATTGAAGTGCTTTACTACAAATTACAACGTAGAAACACGTTAACTAAACAATTAAATTCATACAATCAGATTTAGGAATATAACAACACAAAGAAGAAACAGAATTACAGTACATTTACAACACAAGACAAATACATGGAATTCATTAGAAAATATTGTAATAAATAATTCATGAATTATAGTGCAATTGATTTATGCATAAATATAACTAATTGCCTAAAAATCAGTTGTTAACAAAAATCTGTCAAAAATCAAGGCAGCCACAGAGTTTTACTAAATTACTGCGACAATGGAAATACTGCAATTAAAAAACAAATACAAGTATTTGTACTGTAAACAACTAAAAAAATCAGTTTCACTAAAGTTAATATACAATTTAATATAAAATTGTCATTAGCTACCAGAAATGGTTTAAACAGCTTTACTGAGCAGTAGTTCTAAAAACAGAGGCACTGTTTTTTAATATAAAATACTTGAGAAACATTCAAATAAGTAGAAAGCATGTAGGGCTTGCTTTCGCCTTCATTTAAAATTCTGCTGAAACAGGAGTTTTCAGAAATCGTCAATTACTAAGTAGCAACTGGTAACTGAATTTATAAAACAGTTTAAAATGTATAATTTAAATGACAATAATGAAATACATAGGGGTTGGGGAAGGAGAATTTACACATTTTCCCTGCCTTTCCTTAGTTGTGTAATTAAAGGTTAGCCTAATAATTAGAAACAAATAATTCTGTTCTTTAAACACTTACAGGTTGAGTATCATCTATAAACTATCAAAAAATATTTTAATTACTATTTCTGACCAAAAAATAAATACAAGTACTAAAATGTTGAAAATTAATTATAATATTACATACAAAACCACTGAGTATTGTTAAGTCAATAGTAAAATGATCCCTGATTTTATGAATCCTGATAAATTTTTGGTCAGGTCATCTTTTAAATGATATAAAAAGAGTACTGTCACTTGCCTTCAATATAAAGTTCTGACTCAAACTTTTAACAATGTCTGAGGAGTAGAAAACATTAGTACGGTACAAATATTAGGCAATGTATTGAAGCCCCAGATTTTTGCAAGTAAAACTGTATAAAGACAGATGTTGAAACTTTTAAGTTTTTTTCAGCTGCATTTTTCAGTGGGGATATATTCACAAATTAATCCTTCTGGCCCTCACAAAATATGGCTTAATTCTTTTAACATGAAAGATGACCCTGACATCTGCTGTTCTGCAAACTCCTTATCAGGTACAGTTCTGCTTAAAATCATAGAATCATACAATATGCTGAGTTGGAAGGGACCCACCAGGATCACTGAGCCCAACTCCTGGCCCTGCACAGGACACCCCAAGAATCACCATGTGCCTGAGAGATTTATTCTGTAATATGCAAGTAAACCTTAATGACTGAAGAAGATTCAGTATAGATCTGAGAGACCAAAGAACTGAGATACTGGTTGTGCAGTTTCAAAGGATTATTCAGTTTTAAAGTGGAAGTTGTCATTTTTTAGTAGTGTTAATAGATATGGGCTAGATTTTGCCATCAGTATTGCAGTATGCTCTCCACTGAATTTAATGGCAAGTTTATCTATAAATAAAATTACCTGATGTGGCCCATATGTATCTAATGTCCCATTTAATTTCTATAATTAACCCATACACATGCAAACTTAAGTGGGGAAAAAAAATGCGTGCATGTGCACCATATGTATAAAAGTTGGATAAAGTCTTTTTCGAAAAAATTACATGTTGAGAGGAAAAGGGCATTGATGTTCAGTAGTGAATGTATGAAGCAAGCCCCCATTCATATGTAGATATATACTTCTGATATTACATAAAAAATTAAGTGTGATAGGAAGTCCAATGTGAATACTTTGAAATTCATGTAAAAACTGCAACATGAAGGTAATTGGTCTCCCTTAAATTCTATTAAAAGTTACGTATTTAAAATGAACTGCCTAACTTCTAACTACCAAATTTATAAAGAATTTATATTATTGAAAGTTCAAAACAGCTTCACTGTTTCATATTTGTATTTCTATCAAGACCCTGAACTGCAAATTTGGTTATTAGCAAGATGAAAATGTAACTTGGTATTCATTTTGATAAACTGAAAATGTTTTGAAATGTCACAGCAGCAAATACATTACAGTTACAGTGAGGTTTTTCAATAGGAGTGTGACACAATCCTTAAATAAATTTTAAGTAGTCATAACATCAACTAACCAGCACGTTTAAACAAAAAAACTAACAAACCCAAACCATTCTCAAGCTCATTCTGTGCACATTATGAACATGCTCTAAGTTGCATTCCAACTTTCTTTTTAAACCTTACAAGTTACCTTAATTGTCAAACTAAAAAGGAAAATTATGTTAATGTTTAAATTATTTTATGCTCTTAGTATTCCATCTTATTTCATATTTAATAATTCTATAACTACAGTAATTTCTCAGATTTCATAAGTGTACACTTTGTAAACACCAATTTCTTTCTAAACCAACAACAAAATTTTCTTAAAATGATAAAAAAAATGCAGTTTATGCCTGCTAAACACACATTTTTGTAATGAAATGTTTCTCTTACTTGTATTGGATATTTAAATAACGAATTTTTTTTCTTTCACAGAATGTACTATATCCTACTAATACTTCACAAATCCACTTCCTTTTAAGGAACTAGCTTTTTTTTTAAATCCCTTGCTATGTAATAATCTGAGTTACTTACAATTTATTGCAAGTATTCTGTGAACTATAGAAGTCTGCTAACCCTTGGTTGTGTATTTCCATAATAAGATGGATAATTGAATGGGTAAAGTGGTTCTTCACCAATTAAAAATTATGCTTCACATGACAAATACTTGTTTTCCCAAAACATCTTTATGCTAGTGACTACTAAATAAAACCTGAATCTTTTCACCTATTTATACAAGGATTATATTAAATACACACTATCAGAATTAAGTGAGCAACTCTGTAATTCTGTCCACAGTGAAAACCCTGAATAAAACTATTTTTCAAAAGGCATGTATGTGGTTTTTGAACTGTATAATTTCATATCTTCTGTCAGAGTGAGCGTATGTATTTCTCACAGTGTGTGTATACAGACATACATACACACACACAAAACAATTCTCTAACAATTATTCTACACAGGCTTGCTACTATTTTTGCAGCTGCCAGTCCCTGAATCTGTCATATTAAATAAGCCAGTATCTGGTAATCGGAGTTTCTTCTTCGGTGGAGTCTTCAATGTTCCAGATCTTTCTTTTACTTTGTATTCTAAAGTGCTGTGAGGTACCCCATAAATTCCTTGTGCTTTGGACACACTCATTTTCCCACTCATTACCATTGCAATTGCTTCTTCCATTATTTCGTGGTCATACTGCCGATAGCGGCCACGTTTTTTCCTTGGTTGCTTATTATCTTTACGATCCAAACTATCTTCTGTATTTTCTGAGGTTCCATCTACTGTCCCATTCTTAGCATTAAGACACAAAGGAGAGAGGTCCCCATGCAGAAAGTAGGAGTCAACACTTGAGTGAGTTACAGGTCCAGAACATTCAATTTTGTTCTGTTTAGGGAGGATATTTTTCAATTTTTGAAGAGCTGATCCTTCTAAGACTGAGGAGGTTTTAGAAACGTGGTACATAACATCCAGAAGACCAGCAGTATCAGACTGTGGTTTGGACACAGAACTTATTCTTAGCTGAGGAATTTTTAATTGTACAGTAGGACTTGAAGTTTCATATTGTAGATTTTCACTTTTTTCTTTAAACTGAGTGACCATTCTCTGTAGAGTTAACTGGTGGAGGTAACTGGAAGCTGTTGGGAATTTTAATTCTGAGGTTTCAAGTAGACTGAGTTTACTTTTTTCTGTGCGCTCTGCTTGAGCTCTTGCCCACAAGGCTACTTTTTGTAGGACTGCACAAGTTTCTTTACTGTCTTTAAATGAATAACTATCATTGAAATCTCGAGTTTTATTTTTAAAAGGTGCAGGCTTTCCTGCTGGTAAGGCTTCTAAGTGGAGAAGTAAAGTTTTTTGAGGTATGCCATAAAGTATGCCTGCTTTATTTATGTCCAGTGCTCCAGACTGAATGTCTTTCAAAGCTTTTGAGAGCAAACCATCTGCAAACTCAGCACTTCTTTCCACATAGTCCTCTCTGTTTCTGTGTAGTCTCCTGGATGGATGGAATGAAACGATGGTAAACTGATGTATGAGAGACTCTCACACAGCTATGGAAGGGAAGGGTCCACTCCTTTATTATACTCCTTGCTTCGGTAACATCACTGCTTCTGATACTTTTTAGCCTTTGAGATGTGGTAGTTAAATGATTATCCTAGCAAAATGTTACAGTTCTGGTAGGACAGTGTGTCAAAAATCATACCGTGGCTTCTACAGCAGCCCTTCCAAGAACTTTATATCCTGGCTCAGTATTTGGTATTAGTCTCATGTACTTGCTATATTCCCTTGTTCACATACTTGCAGAGCAACACTGTTATAATTTTAATTATACAATTAACGTTCCGTTAAATACCCAAATCCTGAAGGAGTTTTTGTTAGTAGAAACGTGACGTTACCGCTAAACAAGTAATAAAAGAGTCAACCCCCTCATAGAAAATTTTCAGCAATATGTACATAACTACACACAAACATCCCAGACTTACACAAAACTAGGCTTTCTACAACAAGAAGATAAAGTGCTGCAGTTAACAATCAAGTCCATTTTTCGCAAAATAAGACAATTTTAAAAACGTCTACTCACTATTTACAGCTCACTGATTACAAAGCCATTCATTTTCTAACTTCTTCATATCAGCAAATTAATAAAATGCACTTTTACATCATTCAACAAATGCTGCTACTATAGTCCTATTTGTAATAAGTTATTTCTAAGACGTACAGGTGACAAAAAGGGTCCTGCTATGGCTAGTGGATGGGAGGATGCCAAGATCATAAAATTCAACAAAACAATGCAATTCACTGATTTTGTGGTAGCTTTCAGCAGATGCAATAACAACATTTTCCTTGCTGAATAAAGAAATTTAACCATTTGCCACCACACACCATAGTCAGAACCATGATGCAAGTATAAGTATGATGATTAAGAGCTCTCTCTCACACGCTTGCTTTCTCTCTATTAAGGAATATAATAATAGCCATTTAACTTGTTCATGTTAGCTGAAGAAGATTTTACATCTAATTATTAACATGGTCATTTTTGTCCAAAATTGAAGTTCCCTAAATAAATTCTAAAAGAATTATTTGCATTTTCTTCTACTAGTCTCTTATTTTTAATGTGTTATGTAATCAATCTTCATGTAATTTTTAGTAACATGAACTAAAGTTTGGTGATTGTTCTGATAACTTTTCTTTAAACAGAAAAAAAAGGAAAAAGACAAATGAAACATATGATATATACATAGACACACACTTATGAGTGACAAAAATTCTTTTGAAAGCAAAATAGGAACCACATGTGTGTGCCAGTATATACAGGTATGTTATGAACATAAAACCTGGTCAGAGAAGAGAAACCTGGATTGTCTTTTTGATAAGCCAAAGAGAGTCCTAAACATTGCTTACCCAGACACTGAGTTTTCAGAACACAATGGATCATATTTTGGTTCTTCCAACCTTGCGCTTTTCTTTGTAGAGAGATCTAGCACTCCATCCCCTGCAAAGAACGAGTAGTGATGATAACAGTGGTTTTAAGGAAGATCTCAGAGAGATTTTGTCAGCAAATGTGTTTTCACCTACGACACAATGTTCAAGCAGCTACTTTATCTTGTAAAATTTCTGACACCTTATTCCATTAACAGTATCAGCCATCAGCAAATTATTTTGTATATTTGATTTCTAACCAAATTTTTTAAAATTGAGAGGAAAAAAAAGTAAACCTGTTCAGAAATAATAAAATTTAAAAGAACCTGTATTAAACAAACATGACTGCTTTCCTAAAAATCATAGATATATCTGTATTGCACTGTTTACTTTCAAGGCAACCAAAACACTGCACTTGATATTACAATTATTATTCATATTTACATACTGTAAACATATGATGCTGAAGTTAAATTTGAAATAACTAAATCCTAGGCTTACAGGATAATGCAAGCTAATAAGGATCTCAGGAGGCCTCCAGACCAACCTTCTGCTCAGAGCAGGGTCAGCAATGACACCAGACCAGGTTACTGGATGAGCAGGTACCAGTAGCTAGGTAACTTCCCAGTAACCAGTAACTTCCCTGTAACTGGGAAAAGAGCTTGAGCCCAATACAGAGTTCAAACACTTTTAACTATAGACATTCTTTCTGCTGCCTCCACATACATGCAATAGTGAAGTTAGAAAAATGAAAGACCTAAACTGGGGTGGGAGTCTGCTATGTCAAGTCACTGGTAAATACTAAATTCAAGATTTATACTTGGCTGTTAAATCTATGAAGTATCAAAACAGAACAACAAGCTTTTTAAAAATCAGTATTTAAAAACATTAGCAGTTGAAATACTCCTTTTAAAATTTTTTCCTTAAAAAAAAAAAAAACAAACAATGACATTTAAATTATAATTAAATCCCCTAAATGTAATTAATTTCATACCTTTCTTCCTTGGTTTTCTGTTTCAAACTTGGGCTGTTTTGTATGCCTGAGCTCTGCGAATTCAATTTTGAGTTTCAACACGTAGCTCAACATTCAACTCTATAATCACCCTTATACTACCCCTTATTGCATTTACAGTGTCATTTTCATGTTACTGCCCATTATTTCTAAAACATCAATCAAATGCATATATTTTCCCACAGCCTCAGATGCAGACAATGAAGCATTGGTTGAAGGATCCAAATGCCAATAGTCAAAGAAGTAGTCAAGAAAATTGTTTTGGTAGCTCTCCTTTATACCAATAATGCAAAGAAAGAGAGTTCTGTGTAATAATCAAATCCAGGTATTTGTTTTGGACTGATTTTTGACTGTTCTTCCACAACTATTTTGTACTATTTGAAGGTGGTTAAAGAGAGAAAAAGTAACAATCATAACGCAGCATTAGGGGACAGATATATAAATAGGCCACTTATCAAAGGTGCTTCTCTTTGCCCAAATACATTCCTTTTAAAGTCTTTCTTAAGAAAGGTAAAGGAAGGAGTAATGCTAATCAACCTTCTTGATGCATTGACATCACAGAAGAAAAAGCCAATTAAAAACACTACAGAAACATTCTACATGGACTTTTTGGCCTACTCAGGAATACCCAAGGTCAACCCAAAGTCCCCAAGTCGTGTGCAACAGACATTTCACCTGTTGTGTTCTGTCAGTCATACAAAGTACATCTCCCTTTCTTAAGTGCATTTGTGTTCCCTTTCACAACAGTTTCTCCATCTTCAGTTGATACTCTTAGGCATTATGACAAAAAAGTTTAGAAGACATCACTGGAGAAAAAACTACTGCAAAGTTGACAACTTATCAAGCAATAAAGAGCTAATCGTCTTTCCAACAATAAAAAAAAACCCAAAACAAAACCAAAGCTAGCTAGATTTTTAGGAAAAGAAAAAGCCCCAACACACAAACAAAATCCAAAGGCTCTTGTAAAATTCCATAATGAAAATAATTTTCATTCCCAATCTTTCAGATTTGGCTTTGATAACACAAGCCTAGCAACCAGTTGAAAAATTACTAAAAAGAACACAGTAGTGAAAATTCAGGTTTCTGAAACAAAAAAAAAGGGGCCTTTTTTTTTTTTTTTTTGGGCCTCTCAAGGGTAAGCAGAACTGAACTAATTTGAGGTTCAAGACAACTGGTTCTTCCAACACAGGAAATGCAAATTCATTAAGTACATGACACTTCCCTGAAGACAACGTTTTATGGGAAGATGATACTCAGTAAAAAGAACCATTCAAGAAATTTGATATGCATACAAAATCCCAGATAAAGTCACTGCACTACAGACTTCTATTTAGTAATTTCACTAGAATGAAAAAAATGGCAAACCAACCAACCAACCAAAAAAAAGCCCCAAAACAAAACCCCCAACCCTCACAAAAACCCACCTCGAACTGGTAGGAAAATGAGAGCATTTGCTGTAAAGCTCTAAGACATAGTGAAATCCTACCTAATGAAATGAATGTATATACACAGTCAAGATGTTCATTTTGCTACATTAGTAAAGGACCAAAAAGTTTGCAAAGAGGCGTCCTACAGATGGACTATGAATCCTGGAAGCTTGTTACTTGCAAGGTAGTAGTAGTCTTCTCTAAACTGAGCCAGAACTTTCTATTATTTCTTACAAATCAGTCAAAACAGGTATTACAGCAAGAATTCTGGACAGGAACTGAATTATCTCAGGAACAGAAAAACCACTCTGTAAGGTGGTTTTAATAAAAGATATTAAATTACTTCCACTCTTTAGGCAAAGCCATGACTACTAAGAAATGCATCTTCATAAACAATAGTATATAACACTGGATAATACAGAAAAATATATTAGATGTTTTTCACGTTTGCTACTCATAGTCTTCTAATGCAGCTATTTCTATGCAATTAAATTATTCTGCTCTTCAAAGAAATGGTTCAACCTCTGGCCTTTGCTTCTCAGTACAAGATCATCAGGTGCAGCAATACCAAGATGAAACTAAGTGTGATCAAAGTTCATCTTCAAAATAATCAGGACCACAATCACTTCAAACTCCTCCAGACTAGCGTTGTTAGGGAAACAGGAAGGGGAAGAAAAAGCAGCAGAAACCAGGTCAGCCTTGAATTCCTACAGTTGGTGTTTCTATACTGATTTCTAAACCTCCGAGTTTTTTTCTGGGTTTCAAGAAACCTCTCATTAGCTATTATGAACCTTCTTATTAGATCAGATAACCTACTCTACTCAGTCCTCAGCCTCCAGGCAGGGGAAGCACTCCACTCCTAGTGTGGAAGAGCACATCAGCCTGGCTACTACCTGCAGCTCTTTGCTCTCCTAGTAGCTGCTGTCATTGGCTTAGGGACCCCAGAGAGTTACCCCTGCCTACTCTAACTTTAGTTTCTGGCCTTGGTTTTGTTAGCTGTGAACTTGTCTAAGGCCCTCTGTGAACCCAGTGACCCATGACCTCCCATCACAGCAGTTCCAGATGTTTAAAAACTGTTGAATAAAACCTGCCCACTACCTGTTTCTTCCTCTCAGAATTTTCAGCAAGCCCTACAAACTTCTAATATAGTGAGACTGAGTAAACCACAACTCTCCCTTTACCTTATCCATCCACAGGATAAGGGGTTTTGTAGCAACACAACAACAGTCTTGTCTTCAGTACTTTTCTGGATGGTGCCTTGCCTTTTGCTATTTTCTGTGCTGCTGAACACAGAAACAGTTTTCAGGAAACTGTCAGTAAGAATACCAAAACCTTTTATTAATTCGTAACTACCATTTTGAGTAGCCCCTTTTGACTTGAAGTGCTACTTTGCAGCATGAAAAAATGCCAGATGAAAAGTAGTATATGGCCATATACTGAGTGATCATGGCACAGTCCTGGCAGTATCTGTGAGGTCAGGCCAGGGACTGCCCTGTGCCAGACACAGATGGCTGGCTCCCACAGACCCACTGCAGGGCACAGCTGAGTCCAGCAGCCACTTGGGCAGAAACTCTGGAAAACTGTATTTATGAAAGGGGAAAAAGTGCCAGACGGACAGAGAAAATTGGAACAAAAAGAATGAGAAAATGGCAGAGGTAAGCCCAATGGCAGAGAGAAACCATTAGGACAGAATGTGGACAGCTCACACCCAATCCCCTTGCACTACAGGGGTGGTGGTGGTCACACGGGAACCTGGAATGAAGCTGAGCCTGGCAAAGGAAGGAGGAAAGGCGGTGTTTTAATGAGTCGTTTTGTTTTCACTACCTGAATTAATAATGAAAAATTTATATTAACAGGCAATAAGTTATTTGTCCCAAGCAAAGCCTGTTTAGCCCATGATGGCAAATGGTGGTACACAACGACCATGTCCTTAACTCATAAGCTCTTCTTTCTGTTCTCCTTTTCTCCCCTGTGCCATCATGAGAGAAGTAAGGCAAGCAAGCATCTGACAAGGACCTTGGCTATTAGTCACCATGGCAGCCAGGGAAGAAAAATACCTACTCTCCTCAAAAATGTAGCTTTTTAGGGTCACTTCCTCATGCAAAAGTATTAAACTGTTTCTTGAATATATTTACACCTCATATAATTTACCTTTGAGAACAGCATGCATATCTTCAAAATGCATAGTATTTTCACCAATACATGTAGTAAAAACAGGATCTTAAGAAAAAGAAGTTTATTTTCAGTAAAGTTTCGAATTCTTTCAATACACTGCCAGCTATCTTTTGATGTCTTCCAGTCTGTGATGGCTCAATGAAACAAGGGAATTATGAAAATTTTCTTGCTTATTTTTGCTATGCTTACATACATTATCATTGGTTCCAGAAGATCCAGAAACAAGAATAAGCTTGTGCAGCTAAACCAGCAGATTATATATTTGTACTGCTTCTGCTTCTGACTCTTAAAGTCACTTTGCTTAGAAGCTTGAGAGCTATTAACTCTCCTGCATCGACCAAGGGAAAGAAGCCTCTGCATCAGTTAGCTGCTGCTAAGAATATTCCTGAAAGAGCTCAGTATCATGACTGCACAAGGAAATAAGTTGCTGCAGGATATTCCAAGACTGTTCCTTACTCACCATTTCATTCTGCAAGGATGCTGCTTCTTCACTGACTTAGTCTGGAGGAAAAGCAATATTGCAAAAGCACACAGTAACACCCCACTTTTGTTAGATGCAGTGCATGGAAAACAAGTTTTGTTTCACTATACAGAGTATTCCTTTTCAAGGCCTGGACACTCTTAAGAGTTACATGGATTAGAAAAAGGAGCAAGATACAGGTCCTTTTGGAGACAGCTGCTGCTAACTGACAGACAGTGAAATGATTGCCTGATTACCAGCAAGGTACACAGGAATTAAAGCACCCTGCTAAACCACCACACTTCCACAGAAGTGCAGAGGAAAGTAGAGCATGCTCTGGGACTCCACTACCAGTCAGGTGTCAGGTGGACATACCTGGATGCCAATACTAAAACACTCATAACTCAGTACTAAATGCTTCAGTACCAGAGGTGCAGTGGGTTGACCTTGGCCAGTAGCTAGACCCCCAACTCAGCCCCTCTACTACTCCCCGTCCTCAGTGGGGGGCAGAAAGAAATAAGATGAAGATCAGCAAGATAAATACAGGGAAATCACTTGCCAATTACCATTACAGGCAAAACAGACTTGGGGAAAATTAATTTATTGCAATTTAAAACAGATTTGCATAATGAGAAAAAGATAAAAATTAAAGTGCTTCCCCACCCCTATCTTTTCCCAGGTTCAACTTCACTCCCAACTCCTCTATTTTTCCCCATTCCCAGATGGCATAGGAAAGATTGGGAATGGTGGCTAAAGTCAGTACAATTCTTCTCTTCCACTCCTTCTCAACAGGCCACATACCCTTCAGGGAACACCCAGATGTTCCACTTTGGGTTTTACACAGGCTGCAATGTGAATGAGTATCTGCTCCATAAGCTGCAGCGGAACACATGCTCCACCATGGTCCTCTCCACGTGTTCCATGGAAATACCTACACTGGAGTCTGGAGCACCTCTGCCTTCCCCTTTCCCTCACCTTGTTCACTGTGCTGTTTCTCACTCCTCTGCCTGTCCAGCATTTTTGCACTTTCTTAAAAACGCTTTCAGAGCAGCACCACGAGCCCAACTCATGTGCTCCACTTTAGCCTGGTGTGGGTCTGTGGCAGAGCTGGCTGTGCCTTGCACAGGGAAGCCACAACAGTTTCTCACAGATGCCACCCTACAGCCCCAGGTAAAGCCTTGCCATGTAAGGCCAAAAATGAGATGTATCAGGTCTGGAAGTGTCAGACCTTAGGATTTTTTGGTTTCAGAGATGGCCTCCAGATACTGGAGGAAAGTAAGAAGCTTTCTTTAATGGAGAACTTCAGTGGCAGAATCTCTTTTCAGTGCTGAGCTAGCACTTAACTTGGATCTGCTCAGAGCAAAAACAACTGCTTCTAGTAATGTGGAAAATAAAGTTTACTCCTTCCTCTCAAGCCCAAGAATCACTGCCACAGTAAAGGAGCAAGATTGTCTGTTTTACTATTTAGATCATTCATTTCAAAGACAACTACTGTAAATACAAAGCAGCTGCCTAAACAGAAAGTGAACCTAAAGAATTTATACTTAGATCATTATCTGCTTAACAGGATTTGAATTAAAAGGTTTCAACTTTGAGGATCCATCAGTGTACAAATCCTCCTCTGTTACTGCCACTTCATTTGGAAATTGTAACAGGAATTACAAATAGCAAATACTAAAGAGAGCTGCATGACATTCATAAACATTACTAAGAACAAACATGGTACAGCTTTTACGGATCTCCAGGCCAAAGAAGTATACTATGTTAGACAGAGATTTATACATTTCAAAAAACGATCCGATTAAAAAACCTTTGCAATTCCCTACCATAAGCATATGACACTTCATTATAATCAATATTTCTTCAGGTAAAGTACACAACTGAGAGATAGGTGCAATAATAATAATACACAGTCCCTAACAAAAGCTAACTGAAGTAACTTTTTCATGAATCTTTGCACATAGAACACAATTCAAATAAAAAGAGCAGCCTGACATTTTTCCTCTTGCACTTATTTGCTTGTGGTGCCATCACTGCAGTGAAGAGCTGAAATAGCTCAAAATTAACACGTTCACGGAAAACAGAAAGCACAATACAATTTCCCTGGTAGGCAAAATGTTCAAGCTGCCCTTCTGCAACTACAGTCTTACTTCACTATTTTTCCTCATTTCGGCATCTCTAAACTTCACAGCAAGACTTTAACATCTAAAAAGCACTCCAGCAAACGTGGCAGTCTAAGTTCTCAGACTGTGCAGTGTCTTACATAGTTGAATGTGTAACTTGTACACTGTGTGTGCTGAGCAACTATTTTATACTTAGGTGTTTCACTGAAGGTGCACAATTCTAAACTTGCTCTTTTATTGTAACAAAAAATCCCATGATATAAAAAGATGATTTAAATAACTCAATTTCTCTATATTTCAGATTTTTCTTAGACAAAAGATCCAATGTATTTTCAGATAAGGGTGGCAGCGTAACTTTCTTCCCATCCCTGCCCTGCCCACCTCCTGCCTACGCCTTCATTTCTCTCAGATTTTTTTGGGCTCAACAATGAGCAGAACCTGCCTTTGGGGACTTTGCTCCCTCATGAACGTATAAGACTAGTTATTTATAATCAGCTGTTGAAGTAAGCAACAAGCTATAGTGCTGATATCAGAAAAAAAATTTTTAATTGTCCTTGCAAAAGAAATGTGCTTCAACCTGGCCGATTATGAAGCTCCAAAATCTGTAATTCATCCATAGCAAAATTAAATCCAAGTACAACTCGTGTTTTCTCAGGATTTAAACTACAAAGTATTTACTAAACCCTGGCATGAACTAATTTCCAGTGACCATACAGAATAAAAGCAGGAATTCCAGTATTTCTTAATACTTTTGCTGTCAAAGAGAAAAGATGCTTGAAATTTAACCTAGAATGAGTATATTTAGCATGAGAAATCCATCAGAGCTCCCTGCCCCCAAGGATATCCAATTAAACCCTGCATCATTAGGTACACACATACCAAATCTGCTCTCATTCTGACGATGTATATTAAAGTAGACAAACAAACAAAGAACCTGACCAAAACCCAAAAAACTTAGTTCTGGCTTCTTTCAACTTTTTTAGTATGGTACATGACATACAGGTCAACTTTTCCCTTTGGTCTGCAGTATTACAGGATTAACAGACCCTGGTATCTGTAAAAGACAAAAGCTGCTTTTGCCACTGCTTTCAGTTGCACATGACAGTCACAACCCTTCCTGAAAACTGCTGCTAATCCAAATCTAGTTCAAAGTCCAAAGTGCTCTTGTGATTATACTGTTATCAGTTTTGGATAGCAATATTCCTTGAGGCAAAGAAATTATTTCCTCTTTGTAAATGATAGTGAGACAGACTATTTTTCTAGCTTTACTCTCAGTTAAGAAAGCTGCACTGATCTATAATGATTAAGGTATGAAGTATGGAAATTTCCTCCCAGATTAATCTTTTCCTATCATTCTAACCAGCCTGTATTTAAAGAATCAAAGTGTTCAAGAGCTGACACAGACTGAGAGACATTTGCTCTCTGAAATCCCAGTCTCTTTTTCTCTTTTCTCAGGGTTCTTGACAGCCATTTCTTCAACAGAATTTTGAACCACTGTTACCTGTGACAGCACTTAGATTCAGTATTCCAAAGCTGAGAAATTTCAATGCCACTTATTTAACACGGGAACTCAGAAATTAGAATACTTATCTTCTAATACACAATATGAAAAATGTTTCTATTTGACATGGACATTTATTTTTTAAGGGAATAGGACGCCATGAAGTAAATAAATGACAGCAAAACACAGATTATCAGATATAGAAATTTACCTTGCTGAGTATTCTGTTCTTGAGTTCGATTCACAGTGAGGTCTAGAGGGCTATCCTGTTCTTCCTGAAGGGAGTTTTCCGTTTGGTTCATTTGGATACTTTTACACATCAGACTTGGTTCAAATGATGAACCATTTCTGTTCTCTTGAATTTTGCTACTTTTTGAAATGTACTCAATCGCAAACTGACGGATCATTTTTTTCATTAATTCCTGAGCAACTAGGGGAATGTTAGGATCACAGTTCTGAGGAAGATCTGGAAATAAAAAACACAGGCAACAGATATATTAAGAACCAAACGTAATTACTTTTCTTATAATAAATACTTCCTATAAGCATACAAATGTGTTAAGTAAGTACATGTGTAATGAACATATTAATTCAGATGTCTAACAAGTTTTTTTAATGAGCATTCCTAACTGGAGGTCACTTGGAAAAACATGTTTAGCACAGATCATTAACTTTTACCTTACTCCTCTATCATAGCATGCAAGTGTATGTGAGTTGCATTACTTATGGGAGTCAGATTCTGTATTGTTGGCAAATAAGCTGAATTTTCATTTACAGACTATTCATTTTTAGTTCTGAAAATAAAGAATTTTGAATACAAACCATGAAAGTAAAGTAAGATGTGGATTAATACAGAAAGAAGTTACTTTCAAAGAACAACCATAAGAATAACTTTAAAGTGTAGTTCTACAGATTAGTCCTCTTCATAACATACAACAATTGGACTTTTGAGGAACTGATCTTAAAAAGGAAAAAAAAGCAAAAAGAGATGTGTTCCACTCTCAGACTGTAATCCCCATTGTAGGTTCAGGATTGAAACATCAAAACTGATACGATGCTACTTGAAATGCCCCATACAATTTGTAGTAATTTAAGCAATTGAATACAAACATAAGGTTTCAAACTTTTATAGTAAAATCTTACAGGGTTTTCAGGACATTTTCAATGTGCTAGCAACAGAAACACTTGGAAGAAAAGCTTTAGTTCCTATTCTAAACTGAGTGTATCCTATTATTTGCTTGTGTATGTAATATTTCAATGGACAGAAGTATTTCATTTTAGAAACAAACAAACAAAAGAGGACCAAATGTGATACATATTTCTTTATTTTAATGTTATTTATCAGCTAGAAAAAAGTTAAACCTCTTATTAACAAGCATAACTGAAACTACAATTGTGAATCACCAAATAGAGTTCTAATAGAAGCAACAGAAAAAACAGAATGTAAGTGTAACTTAGCATGAATAACAATGTAATTAAGAAACTCAAAGTTAACTGTGCTATTGCATTGATGACTGCAACACACCATTTCACAAGACAAGTACAATTGACCATATTCAGAATACTGTGTTTTCCCTTAAACTGGCAGTAATAGTAGCACTTTCTTCATTACCCCACTCTTCCTTCTTTCCTTCAATTCTACACCCCTCCTCTCATAAATACCCTTTTCAATATTTTAACCACTGCCCATAACTGAGTTCATAGGAAATGAGTGAAACAGGTTTCAATCAGGAAGGGACAAGGATTTAAAGCAAGTGTCAAAGTGATAAAGAAGAATTAGCTTTTAGGTAAGGCCTGATCGCCTGGAGGAATGATTCCATAGTTACTGGGATAACAGTTAATCTGAAACACATAAAACAGATGATAAACTGAGTTCTGTTCTCATGGAAGTGAAGAAACTGGAAGGACTGGGTTGGGTAGATGTTTGCATGCAAAGTTTACATTTCCTTATAGGAAGTTTGGAGGATCACACAGCATATTTGCTCAAGCATTTTATGCCAATGAAGCTTTATCCATCTACTATCAAGAGAGTGACTGCCAGCACTGATCAAGGAATGCTGCATAAGTTTAGGATGAATGTGCAGAAGATCTTTTGCTTGTTTGTTTCAGGTTTATTTAAAACATACTCCATTTTGAGAATTAATTTTCACCAACAGAGCATCACAAGGAATTACAAACCTGCACCTATGAGATCTGCTGTCTATAGCATGAGAGGGCAGCTGACTGACTGCTCAGATGCTTCCTGTCAAGACCTTTTGGTTGGCCTCTCAGTAGTGCTTGATGAGGTACAGTGAAGCTCCAGCATTTACAAGACACCTTGGCTTGAAGAGAACTTACCCAAGGCATGACAAAACAAATCTGCTTATGGTTAAAGCTCTATCTTCCAAAAATCTTTCAATCAGATCCCTACCAAAATATCTAAAATTGACAGGTGTTTCTTGAAGAGAGGTACGAGGTGAAATTCTAAATTATGGAGGACACCTACACAGAGAAAGATCTCTCCCCATCATGTTACCTCCAGGCACAGGTAAGCTCTGTTTATATCGCTATTTCCCGATTCCTAAATAATGAACCCAATAAATGTTCAGCTGGAAGTTACTATCCTAGAGACACACTTAGAAGCAAAAAAAAATAAAAAATTCAACAACAGATATTGGAGCATTAAGGCAATAGGTGTAAAGTACTAATGTGTATGCAAAATACAAGCAAAGAACACGGAAAGTTAAGAGATGAAATTAAATAACTGAATTATCTAGGAACAAAAGTGTTTGCCATGACAGGGAAATGGCAGCTCTAGGAAATGAAATCGACTGATCAACAGCTTAACTTAAAAAACCAAAAATTTGACTGCCTGCAATCAGGAACTCATACAAAATGAATTACACAAAACATTATCAAGACTGAATACGTGGTCTGGAATGACCTTGCTAATAGAGCAATTAGTTTCTTCCATGCACACAAGAAAAACTTCTTTGACAGCTTCTGGATAACAGGTGACTATCAGTGCAAATGGGAGAGTTATTTTACATCCTGGTGTGATCTGTGCCTTTAAGAAGCAAAAGGCCAGAGAGTACAGGGGACCTACCATTAGCTGGAAAACACAATAGCCTGGAACAGATTTCTCCTTATTAATCACCATCCCTGCATCAATTGTTATAAAACTGCAGGACAAAACTAATTCAGAACTGTCAGGTTTTTACTGCCTTTCTGTTCCATTTTAGACTCTTCACACTGGTAACAGCCAAGCATATATTGTTTTTAGACACCTGGAGAGAAGTCAGCGTTTCCATTAGGGGCAAAGTCATCTTTTGACCTAGTTAGAATAAGGGATTTATTTTTTTGTTCCTATAATATTTTCTTTAATATTAGTTTAATTTTTGTAATAATTTCCAAATACTCCCCATGAAGAACAAATGCAGCAGAATTTCCTATGTATTCAACTGCTACAGCTATTGGCAGTTTACAGATTTTAAGTTAATTTACTCTAAAAAGGTAGTATGAGGGGGTGGTGTGTGTGTGTGTATCTCAGAGCATATACTCTGAAAGATGTGCTCCCGGGGTGCCTCTGAAGTGCTCTTGCTGCTAAATGCATTTTCAATCTACAGGGTTAGACTCAGATGGCAGGGTTAGACTACTTACGGCAGATAAGTAGTTTAGACTACTTATCTCCCATAAATGCAAATAGTGTTGCTATCCCATTGACTGTTCTGTAATGTAAGTCATTAACTGGCAAATCACAGTGGAAGTACCTTGGGAGGTCTATAGTAAAACTGCTTGTTCAAAGTAGTCATCTATGAGGTCAAATCAGGTTTCTCTGGATTTTACCTAGTTAGGTAAGGAATACTTCCATGGATGGGAGACTCCACAACCTCTGGCTGGCATTTTCCACTGCCTGCTTGTCCTCATTTTTCCCTTACATTAAAAAGAACCTCTCATTTCAACTTGTTTGCAATCTGTCATTATCCTGCTATGCACCATTGTAAAGACTTTGATACTGCCTTAAAATCATAGAATATCCTGAGTTGAAAGGGACCCACAAGGATCATCAAAGTCCAGCTCCTGGCCCTGCACAGGACATCTCCAAGAGTCACACCATGTGCCTGAGAGCATTGTCCAAATGCTTCTTGAAGTCTGCCAGGCTTAGTGCTGTGACCACTTTCCTGGGGACCCTGTTCTAGTGCCCAGCCACCCTCTGGGTGAAGAACGTTTTCCTAATATCCAGTCTAAACTTCCCCTGGCACAGCTTTGGGACTGAGGTTGACCTCAGGTCTTGTCACTGGTCACCACGGAGAAGAGATCAGAGCCTGCCCCTCCACTTCCCCTCACAAGAACATTGTAGACTGTAATGAGGTCTCCCCTCAGTCTCCTTCAGGCTGAAAAAGGCAAGTGATTTCAGCTTTGTATGGCTTCCCCTTTAAAGCCCTTCATCATCTTTGCCCTCCTTTGGACACTGTTTAAGAGTTTAATGTCTTTCTTATATTGTGGTGCCCAAAACTGCCCCCAGGACTCAAGGTGAGGCCGCCCCAGTGCAGAGCAGAGTGGGACAATCTCCTCCCATGCCCGGCTGGCAATGCTGTGCCTGATGAACCCCAGGACATGGATGGCCCTCCTGGCTAATGTTCAACTTTCCACTGACCAGGACCCCCAGGTCCCTTTCTGTGGTGCTGCTCTTCAGCATCTCATTGCCCAGTCTGTTCCACCTAAACCTGGAGAAGAACTTCACCCATCCTGTGATTCATAGTGGTAATTTTCCACTACACATGAAAAATTTGTAATTAGTCATATAAAATCTTTAAACACAATGAAACATGTTTTCAGTCAATAAAGGTGTTAGAACTCTGACCTTAGTATCACTACCAAATATTTCTTAATTATTATCAGCAGATGGCACCAGATATACTTGGTATGACCTGAATAGGGTTTTTTTCCAAGATGTTTTATTAGGAGTTGTAACTGTAGCTACTCACAAAGTTTTAAATTCACATGCCTACATCTATTTAAACTCCTATTTTTCACAGTTGATATAAAATATGAGGCAGCTGTATTTAGTCCATGGATCATGTATGTACATGCATACTAC
The DNA here is from genome assembly GCA_013397975.1 of Machaerirhynchus nigripectus. Lineage (NCBI taxonomy): Eukaryota > Metazoa > Chordata > Aves > Passeriformes > Dicruridae > Machaerirhynchus > Machaerirhynchus nigripectus. The sequence goes on along the minus strand of VZRQ01009868.1, from coordinate 590,438 downwards.
TTCAAATCCAGTAGAACAGTCTCTAAAGGTTTATAATAAAAGTTATCCCTAAATGTTCCTCTAGTTTCTCTCAGATCACTGCAGACCTAACGTTACTAGGATAAAAGAAGGCTGAATTTGTATGATACTCTCAGATCACTGCAGACCTAACGTTACTAGGATAAAAGAAGGCTGAATTTGTATGATATAATCTGATATTTTCTGCTTGTGATTGTCAAGGTAACAGTTTGAATGCAAGAGAATAGAGTAATAAACATCACATAATTATGACTAATGGCAATGATTTAATTCAAAGCTCACATTTAGGATTAATACTTCCTCAGTTTATGTGCTGCACCAGCTTGTAACTGTTCAGATCTGTACTATTAACTATTCTGCACATTATGTGTGATCACTAGACTGCAAAGTCTATGGTGACAGATTTGATGGGCAGTTCAGAGTTATACATGGATTTGGCAGGACAGTGAACAAGGAGTTAAAAGCTCCCAAAATAGTGTTCCATAACAATATTCAATTTATTGAAAACCAGTATTTTTTCATTAAAAAGCCAACCTAATTTCTCTTCTGACACAATACCAAAAGGCAGTGAAAAGCAGCAGGGAATCACAATCCCCCTTGCACCCTACAATCCTCTTGCGTGAGTAGCAGGACTAAGAACACCCGATTGCTTCTCAGTGTGTTTCATAAACTCACTCCATCTCTCCCCTTCTGACAAAAAGGCCACATTTTCTTCTAACAACCCTGCCTCAACAGTCACCAAACTGTCCCAGAGATGTTCTTAGTTCTACTTGTAAAATCGTTCAGGTCACTGTCAGATCACCAGCATGTTAAAACTGGAATACAACTATTTATTCTGAGCTAGGTATCATAACAAGTTCAGTTAACTTGACCGATCAACAAACAGAAGGAGTAAGGGCCTAGTTCTTCTGTTGTCATAAACATTCCACCTCTTTTCTTCCTCTACTCAGGTTGCAATTTTCACTAGTCTATATCCAGTCATATTTCTAAGAATCCTCATAAATGTAGTTGAAATGATCAAGACATTCAGAGTCAGGGAAGACAGTAACACTGGCAGGCAGGTGGTCAACACAAAAAGTATGCTTTACCTCCTTAAGAAAGCAGCTGAAACCCCACTAAACATTCTTTATAGCAAAAGAAGAAGTCATAGAAATTTACCACACAAACTGTGTCAGAACTCTCAGTGATTACAGAAAACCTTCCAGATTTTGAAAGGACAAATTAGGTTTCTTAAAATTATTAATAAAAAGAAACTTTAGGTTTTGGATGAAGTAGTGTGCACAATTCAAAACTACACCTCAGATAGTAGTAACACTTCTTTTAGTCTGAGATAATGTGTGCATGATTACATTGACACAGGTTTGCTAAATGAAATGTACATTGCCCATGGTATATGGTATGGTGTAAGAAAGACATATTTATGTATGGAAATATTTTAGTACATGACAGAGATGCCTACAAGTAATAAAGAGCTTTAAAAAGCTTACAGGAAAATTACTTTGGGATGGGAAACATGGTACTGAAGATACTTGACAGAGCAGCCCACAGAATCTGGAAAGGTTCAAGTAATCTCAAACATTCTTCCTATAATTTTGTGCCTCAATTCCTTAACTTCCACAAGAGCTTCTCATGTGTCAGTCTTCTCTTGGTGGATCATGTCCTGAAGATAGAACCTGATTCCCAACTGTTTTTCTTTGGTTTTATTTAAGGAGGTCACATTAATATTGCATGGAAAAATGAACTTCTAAGAACACACAATGTGGATTACTAGAAATAGAGAAAATTAATAGTCTGTGAACTAAATGTCTGATCAAGCTTTTAAACAACTGTGGTTCTGCTACATAACAACGATCATGTCACATTCTATAATAATCATAGTAAAAAAAGACTTAATATGTATTTTTTAAAGCACACTGTATCTTTCCCTTAACAAAACAGAACAGTTGAACTTCAGCATTATGTATGTGGAAAAGCACCACAGTCTACTCTGCTTACACCACCAAAAAGGTAAAGAGAGATGTCATATTTGGGAAGAAAGTATCTGGGTTTCAGATGCATTGTTTACTGGCAACAATCAATGTCTGATGACAAGAAGGACTGTGGATTTGCTGATGTGTCTGCTGAGCACAGGACTTTCTCACAGACAACTGACTACCAAACTCATCTTTCCCTAACACATAATGAAGTTGGGTTCCTAATGGGAAGACTTTGTTATTTACAGCATCGCAGGAGTTTACCCATGTTGGCAGGAGTTCTACCATCTTTTGTCCCAGATTCTACAGACAAATTGTCATACATTAATGTCTGAAGGCTGCATGCTCCAGATAACAACGTATGACTGCATGTTTCGAGATCTTCTGAACTAGTTTCCTGACACAAAAAAACCCCCAAACCCACAACTAAATCCCCTCAAACTAGTCTGCAAATTAAAAAAGCCATATAGTAATTGGTTCAAAATAGAAAGGTAATGGGACGAACAAATGAACTCTCTAATTTGCTCAGTAGTCTTAGAAGTTGTTCATGGAGGCCTCAATTAGCTACAATAGTAAGAGAGTAGTTCATATTGAGGAGTTTGCAGTCCAAACAAGTGTTACTCTGTTTTAGAGACAGCCAGCCAAGAATTTGACATTTTTTCTGACCATGAAAGAACATCTGGTTTAGGACCAGGTATAAGAACTACTCCTTAGCTAAACAATTACTGGAAATTTTTTTGGTTCCTTTCCTCCTAAGTTGATACTTGAACTCAAAAACCTACAAAAATTCAGAAAGCAGACTTGGGATCTTCTTAGCAAAACTCTTCATCTTCCTCCAAAAATCCAAATCAGTTTCTAGAACACCTCATAAATTGGTTTCACATGCCCTCTACAGTGTTTTTCCTTTTCACCCCCTGTAATTTGAACAACATTAAAGACTCTGCTAAAACCTAAACAGAAGCAATATTCTTAATAAATTCGTACCCAAGAATACAGAAGTACTTCAGAGAATCACAAAAACAACTGGAAGTTTTGTTTTTCAATACACAAAAACTCTTTAACCTAGCATTACTGATCTGGCAGATCAAACCTAAAGAAGGTGCTAAAAGCCAAATGTTCTTTGTGAAAAACTTTACTTAAAAGTCATTCACTCCACTAAGGTGAAGTCATGCCAAGTTTCACTTCTCCCATAATAGAAATTCCTCTCAAGGAAGATCAAAAGAGATCATCTGCAGCAGGAGCATAGAGCAGGTGAACACTGAAAAACATTGTACATATCAAGAACAAGAAGAGATCTGACAAAGTAGAAATTTGAAGGAATTAAAATACCTGCCTAGGGAGATGCCATACTACTGGGACTGTGATGAGAACATAAGACTTTAAGAAGTAATGAAGTGCCAACTTCATTGGCCATTGTATTTCAAATGGAAAATAGTCGGTTTGAATGAAAGCCAAGAGTCCAAAGGATGGACTCAAAATGCTGTTGCACTCCATTTCAAGTCTTTAAAATGCAAAAAAGCAAAATGTAGACAGAGTAGACACAAAGTCCATACAGAAAGAGTCTACACACCCCAGGTTCAAGGGCATAATAATCTCCCCTGCGAGAGCAATGTAAAAGGGAGAAAACTAACTTTGCTTTCTTCTCTCACCTATGTGAAGGAAGAGAATGTGTCTGACACTAATTCTTTGTTAAAAGCAAGAGATAGCTGTTACCGTAGCCATACTCAGCTATTCTGATATCCACATACACTTACTAAACACAAGAAAAATTGGTGAAAATTGTAGTTACTGCATTCACAGTAATTTCATTCACATTTCTTCATTCACATGAATTTAAGGAAGAAAATGAGTATTTCTGCTGCTGTTGACAGTGAGTAACCAAGTAACTTTCATGAAGCTGACTTGTCACTCACTCATGTACTGCTGTATCTTGATAAGTGTCAAAGAACAAGACCAGTCAAAGAATTAATGAGCTAGAAATGCTATATTTTGACAAGAAGTTTTAACCTCTAACTTGGATGTATTTGAAGGAGCAGCTTTCGTGCAAGAAGATCCCAAATTCTATTTTGCAATCTGCAAAACACATCTTCTCGCCTGAAATGTTTTTCCTGTAGAAAGCCAGAAGTGAGAATTTAGGAACAGAAAATGATAAAATGCTTAAAATTCCAGAGAATGACACCTGAGGTTGGCATGAAAACAAAGTAGCAGCTCATGGTAAAAAAAAAAAATCTGATACAATTTATGAACCAGGAATCAAAAGAATGACACATAATGCAATGGGACAAAGAGGAATGGCAAGCAGGAAGAGTAGTACTTCATTTAGTGATTGAAGTAAGAAAAAGATTAAGGAAAACCAAAGGAATGAAAAAGAGGAACAGCAGAAACATCTATTTCAGTAGATAAATAAAAAATACTTAATCAAAATTAACCCTGAATAATTTGATTCTTCTAGAATTTTTTGTCATATTTCGTAATATAAAAGACTTTCATTACCTTTCTTTCGAAAGAGTGCATTTAGATAGTTTTCTGCTTGGCATTCAATCTTATCAGTGTTGGACTGGCCCTGAGATGACAGTTCCTCTGTAGGCGTTGACTGTGAAGAACCGAAAACTGATGCACGATCCTAGAAAACATATGAAGATCATAACATCTTTCAGAAGTTAGTCTGCTGGTAGTAAAATGTACCATTAAATTATTGAATGGAATAGAACCACTAAAATCAAACTACCTTGAGTTGAAATGCAAAATTAACTAATTTGTAAAATTCAATTCTTTGATTCTTACTTTCATACCAAAAAATAAGTGTTGGGGAGTAATGCTTAATATAATGCTCATACTTACACTGGCTGTTTCTTTGTGTAAATTACAAAAGGAACATTTCTCATCCATAGACCAGTCAGTTAGCTCTTCTGGCTCACAGTCTTAAAGAAAGAAAAGAAAGCTAGATGTTTTAAACAAGCAAAAATGGATTTTGAGAACAAAATACACATCCTAAAATTTTCTTAAATAAATTACATCAATAACATGATATGTATTTATTGGTACAATGCATTCAGTCGTATTCAATTCTTCAGATATTTTCAAATTCTTGTCTGGCTTATACAGCTCATCTTACAAATAGCAGAGTGACTTTCTTAAGAGGAAAGGTAAACTCAATGTAATGTAGTAATTCAATTGATTATCTGTCATTATTACTGGAGGCATCTGAATACTGCAAAGAAAGCTATGAATTGCAGACATCATTCTTTTTAACTGAGGTGTGCAAACTTGTAAATTAAGCTAAGAATTAGGATATGGACTCCCCACCATGTGAGCTACATGCATTGTACTTCTAGTATTTTAATTGATTTGATATCATCACTATAGGTAAATCCAAGCCTTATACTCACTTGTAACACTTGATTTATCTAGAAAAGTACCTTTATATGTTTTATCAGAAAATGTACTTTGGTCTAGAGGGAATGCAGGACTTAAACTTATATTGCCTATATCAAGTCCAGTCTTCTACTGAATGGAGACACACCATCTACTTTTTTTAAACAAGCTATTAAGCTTTATTTCAAAAATTAAGTTTCCAACCAATACCCTTTTCACGAACACCAGTTACTCTGAAACTTTTCCCAAACAACTGTGCTAATAGTTTAAATTAGGCTTCTAATTTCTTGTTTAAAATTGCACATGGCAACTTATTTCAGTTTACTTTTGTGGCAATATTATTCCTGTAACCATGAACAGTAACAGTTTAGGTATTTAGCACCTTGATGCATTTACAGAGACTATAATTATCCCCTTTAAACTTCATTTTGTGGCTAATCTAGTCCACCCGGTTTTCGTGAGATTCAGCTCCATTTCTTCCACAGAAGTCTCACTTGAACACCTGTTTCCTGAACATGGGGACCAAGATCTCACAATGATGCCTTTTACCCTTACACCAGACTTCCTTACACTGCAGGCAGTACTTTTCCTACAGTATCCTAGTTACGGAGCAGCCTTTATCACAGCTGCAGTGTTTTGGCAGGTGAATACAAACACGATTACACCAAGGTCTTCTCCATCCTGCTCATTTCCAGTTCATGCGCTTACAACCTAAACAACTTTTTCACCCCCCATTATTAATTACTAGGTATATTTCCACCTTGTCTCCATACCACTAAATTACAATCACAGTTCTGTTTAGGGCGGTTCTAGAGATTATCTGCTTTCAATAGCACATGATGGTAAGCCAGATCTTGGCTGCCTGCCACCCCCCCAAGCCCAAGGATGCTCTCACTTCCCCTCCTCAACAGAGCAGGGGTGAGGCAATAAGATTGTTGGGGAGAAAATAAGGGGGAGAAACTTGTGGATCAAGATAAAGACAGGGAGATCACTTACCAATTACTGTCACGGGGAAGTCAGATTCAACTGGGGGAAAATTGATTTCATTTACAGCCAATAAAAACAGAGTTGCATAATAAGAAAGGGAAAACACTAAACCACCTTACCACCCCTTCTTCCAAGGCTTCAGCTTCACTCCTTCATTCCTGACTTTTCTACCTCCTCCCCCACCCCAAACAGTGCAAGGAGGATGCGAAACGGGCTCCCCTCAGTTCATAAGAGTTCCTCTCTGCTACCTCTCTTTTTTCCCTGGGAGCAGTTTGGGGTCCTTCCCATGGGCTACAGGCCTTCACAAACTGCTCCAGTGTTCTTCCCACAACTGCAGCTCTTCATGAACTGCTCTAGTATGTGTTATTTCCACAGAGCACAGTCCTTCAGGAAGAAACCACTCCACAGAGCCACAGCTCCTGCCAGAAAACCTGCTCCTGCATGGGCTCCTGTCTATATGCTGCAATTCCTGACAGAGGCCTGCTCCAGCATGGGATCTCCGTAGGCTGTAGCTTCCTTCAGGGCATCTCTACCTGTTCCAGTGGGTCCTCCAAGGGCTGCAGTGTGGATATCTGTTCTGACATGGTCCTCCATGGGCTGCAGGTTCTATGTGCTTCATCAAGGTCCTCTCCATGGGCTGCAGAGGAATCTCTGCTCCAGTGACTGGAGCACCTCTCCCCTCTTCCTTCTCTGACCTTGCTGCCTGCAGGGTTGTTTCCCACTGCTCACTGTCCTCCACCCTCCTCCCACAACTGCTGAGCTTTTACTTCTTCTCAAAGATATTATTAAAAAGGCAAAATCAGAATAAAATGACTCTGAAAAATAAAGTTTCTTCAGTTGAGCACAAACAAAACATCCGTAACTCCAGATTATTACTTGAATCTAGTTCACTCAGATCTAAAATACTAATTTAGAACAGAATTCTGTATTAATGTGTTATATGCTTTCAGGGATGCAAAACAGTAGTTTTTACAGGTTGGACAGCTGATGATCACAAACGGACATGGTATTTTTCTTTGCAGGACAGTAACAAGAGATAATGAGTCATTTTTGCTGAATTAATCTAGCTGTCCCAGCCTGTTAGAGCTATTCCTTTAAGATGTCCACAGCATAAAGACCAACACTATTCCTTCATAACAAGTTCATTGTTTTCCTTGCAACCATGAAAAATTATTTATGAAGCTTGGGATTCTACACCTAACTCTAAGACAGGTTTATATTTTCAGAGAAATTCTTCTGCCTTGGAATCCTGAATTTCCACTGGCAAAAGTCAAACTAGAGAGCAATCCTTGTGTGTTGCCAAAAAAGCAAACCTTTAGAAACATCAGCTCTACATAACACTAAACCCTTTATTTGAAATAGTATAAATCATGTACAATATATTAAGTCTGCCAGTGAGCTAAGCAAAACTGACATCAGATAGCAGATATTTACAAGATATATCAAATGCCAGACAGCCAACAGTCTCAGGTCACCACCACAGGAAACATCCTGAGATCACTATTAAGTTTTTTACTACACATAGGAAGCCATACTCTCAGAAAAATCAGAGGCACAGACAGCACTTAAAGCAGAACAAACTTTCCTTGGCTGCATTGAATTTAGGATGATGGTCATCTCCCCACCCATTTTATCCTGCTTGGGGTTAGAGGAAAGATTTGCAGACAACCTATAATGCTTGCCCACCCATGAAAAAAAGTTGCTAAGACTGTGCAAACAGCATTTTAATACTAAACACAGTAAAGATGATTACTTGAAACCAAATCAATTTAGCACAAAGCTGTTAAACTTATTTCCATTTCTTAAGAATAAAATGGTGAACTTTGACAAAAAAGAATTTTTATTTATTTCTTAAGGGACTCAAATCTTTGTTTCCCCAAACCACTTTTCCCAAGAAGTAATGCCAAATTAAGTAAATTAATCTGTAGTACTGAACAGATTCCATGTTTCCATCTTAAAACATGAAATAATAATTAATAGCTTAAAAAATCCAACCCTTACTTTCCAGTATTTTCTGATTATAATAATGTAGCAAAAGATTTTTCAGCTATTTGTGACAATTTTGAACGTATCACCCCCTTTCTTTTTACACAGCACTTCTGCTTCCTAATAAGTACATTAAAACAGCTGAAGTGCTTAGCAAATCCTTCATATTTTTCATTTCATAAAAACTCCAATTTTATTTGATTTGTGTTTCTAATATAATTTTTCACGACTATAAATACTCCAAAACAACATAAGGAAAAATAAAACCTTTCATCCTGTATAAAGAGGATTTTTTCCTGGAAAAAAAAATGAACAATGAGAGCTGCTTTTCTCCAACAAGAGAGCTTCTCCTCAGTGGTTAAGAGAATAGAACCCCAGCATGTAATCCCCCAAAAAAGAAAGTACACACATACCACCTGATTACAGGAAAAGCTTTTTAACAGTTTAGCTAACTATCCATAAATGAAATGTAAAGAATAACAATTTAGATGTGAATCTACTTAGCTCAAAATGGGTATAAGGCAAGGATTAGAAAGCCCTAAAGATTCTATGACTTAAGAAGCCTCAGTTCAGAGCATGAACCAAGGTCAGATGCCAAGATACAGAACTTGACACCTTCGCAACCAGAAGCTGCAGAATCCAAGCAGTCAGGAAAACAAACTGGTGCTGAATAATGGTGACAAGAACCATTTAAGCAAGTCCAAAATAAATCCTACACATACAAGAATTTCAAGATACAAAAAAAAACATTTACAAGGTATTTTCTTTGGAAACTGTAATAGTCAAGTAAAGCTGAAGTGTATCTTTTACCATTTAGATTCTGCATTAAAATTTATTACTCACTCAAGTAACTTTATGAGAATACAATACAATAATTTAATCTATAGATCAAATACTACTTCAAGACAGAACTAAGGAGGAAGGATATCAGTCATGTTACATTTTATGCACATTATTGATTTTTTTCATGTCACAATAGATAAAAACAACAATATAAAAATATGCTATGGTAGCTAAGCATCATATATTTCAGCCAATTCTCACACATTTCTGCACAAGAAAGCCACATAATTTCTTGAGGTATGTTTGAGGAAACATACTCTTGCTGCTAATGAGCCATAATATTGCATGTTGCCAGTATAAGTTTAGTGGTTATGATGAGAAATATGAACAGCTTAAAAGATGCAGTAATTCAGACACATTGCTTAGTCTAAAAACATGAGTTCTAATTCTACCAGCCATATCTTTTAACTAAGGCAAATTATCTACTTCGTCTCTTAGTTTCATTATCTGTAAAGTGAAAAGTGGCACTTATGACAGTGGAAAGATTTGTACGGATTTTACTTGAGAGGTCTGTATTAATCTTTACGGCAAAATTCAGATTTCAAGTCAGAAATAGCCCTGTACACTATACTAATGATAAAGCTGACCTATACTGTGCCAGTATAAACAATTTCACATGGAATTTTTGCAGTTACAGATGCTATATCTATAAAAATGAACCAAAAATAGTAAGGTGGGCATCCCAACCTACCACGCCATGTCTCTCTTCTGCAGCTGGCTCCAGAACTAAAATCAATTTTATAGATGCATCAAACATGGAAATAGGACTTAATTGTTGAAGAATTCTTGCACATTACTCACAAAAATTTTCAGAAATGGAAAAAAAATAGCTCTGAAACTTTACATTTTAGATAAACCTAATTTGCAAGACAAAGTCACAAGGACATCAAATAGCTAAGATATGCAAGCAATGGAAAGATCAGATTTTTAAATAAATAAGACATCTTCAACAGCGTGAGGCAAATAAGTTAAAAGTTAAAACTTTACCAACAAGACAGCTCAAATACCTGCACACATGAACTCTAAAGGAGCAATATAAACTTTACTGTATAGCATATCATGCTCCTTTAACTGTAGCACTTAGACTTTGGCCACTACCTCACTAGCTCAGTACTTTCTGCCTTCTTACGCAAAAGAAGAGAGAAAAGAGAGAGGAGAGAGAGGAGAGAGAAGAAAAGAGAAGAAAGAAAAGAGAAAAGAAAAGAGAAGAGAAAGGAGCAAGGAGAAAGGAGAAAGGAGAAAGGAGAAAGGAGAAAGGAGAAAGGAGAAA
>VZRQ01009868.1:552783-579763 GCA_013397975.1 Machaerirhynchus nigripectus | reverse complement strand
AGAAAAGAGAAAAGAAAAGAGAAAAAAATGTAAACCCTTTGATACAAAACCAATAAACCAATAAAGCTTTAACCACTAATCAGTGTAAAGCCCAATACATACAACCTACTGGAATTATAACCAGGAAAAAAAAAAGATACTGTAGACTTGTAACAATATACTGTTTCCTTTTCAAATGTGCTTATCACAGCATATGGGAGTACCAGCCATGAAAACAAGTTTTAATCCAACTGTACATATTTCTTAAATGTTTTTATGTCTTATTAGTGGCATGCCTAGCTTGAGACAGGAAAAAAATATTCTGAAAACATGAGCATAGCATTTCAAGTTCCCCTCCTTCCCCATGAAAATACTGTCTTATGCATATGACACAAGCCAAGGAACTTGCACATTATGAAGAGGACAAAACCACAACCAAATTAAACCAATCACTCCAAAAGTATTCTAAGCAAAGATACACAGTACATGCCACTCTACCTCATGTACTAGCACTAAAGAAGTGATACACTTTACAAATTACACTATCAGACAATGAATTGTAAAGAAATGGGATGGAACATTTTGAAGGTTCAATAATAGACCATTTTCTCAAGTCATAAAAAGAACTTGGGAAAACACTTCTTTCAACACTTCAAAGCAATAGTCCTCATGTTGGCAAAGACAGATATATCATTCCATACTTAACTAAGGACTTAGGTGTTATTGACAGCTATTCCAGCAAAACCAAACCCATTTGGACTAATGCTAGGTCTTATAAGGGTAATGGAAAAGGTGTGAAAAAACAGACACACACACTTAAATATAGCTATGACTTTATACATAGATACATATAAAGTATTATAAAAATAAAAAGCTTGGCTTATATATAATAAAGATGTAAAAAATATGAATATGTAAGAAGCATAAACTTTCTTGACCACAACAAGACCAAACTAGCATCTGCTACCTTCCTTTTACCAATTAATGTCAATAGGAAGCTGAGCAGCTTGTCCTCCCTTTCTAAAAGATGTTCAAAAACAAAGTAGGAAAGAGATGCAGCACTGTTTCAGTAAGTCTTTCTCATGAGAGCTTCGCAGAAAAGCTTACCTAATCCAAATTCCCCTGTATGGGAACAAAACCTAGGTATTGTTCTACCTAGAGTTTTGCTTATGCACAGTATTAACAAAGAAATTAATACATGAACATTGGAAAGAAAAGCATTGGAAGATTTCCTTTTTCAAATTCAATATATACTTGAAACTAGCTTTAGCTAAAAGAAAAACCAGTAAGTTAAGGTCATTGCACTAAAAACTGGCTCATTTACCTTCAAATAAACTGAGGTCTCTTCGTAGCCTTGGTCCATAAAGCCCTTCTAAAATACTTTCAAAACCTGGAGACAAAAGAAACATTTAAAACAATAAATCAAAAGTTTCTTGAAAGAAAGCAAATTCCGGAGAGCTAGCAACAAGTATCCTCAAATTCTGAGAGCAATTTCAGAAATTGTTACATTTATCAAACAAACATTTACTCCTTCCACTACAGTACTACTCAACAGCATTAGAAGATAAAAATAAGGCAACTGCCATCTGCCCACAATCACCCTATTAAGCCATGCCCCAACAACCTCATTAGACTTAAAATAACCACCACAGAATCTTAAAGGTGGGAGGATTAGCCTCATAGCTCTATGCAAGTGAAGGAGTTTCTCTCTTAGCCTGAGAATCAAAGTCATGTACAGAGAGAGGAAAAAATAAAAAGAGAAAAAAAAGAAAAATTCAAGATCAGAAACTTCTCATTTAAGATCTCCTAAAACTACATAATCTGAGCAGGCTAATACTACTACAAATAGAAGAAAAGAAAGCTTCTTTTGCTTCTGATACCATGACAGTGCTCTCTAGTCCTCTCTATCTGTACAAAAACGTTTTAAAATTGAGGATTAGATAAATCCAATTATTTTACAGATTTACCAGCTAGTCTGTTTAGGTATTTGGTAAAAATGACATACTTCAATAAGGCAGATGAGACACAGAGCAAATAAAATGACTGAATAATAAATAAATAAATAAATATTTTTTTAAAACCCCAAACCCAGAAAAAAATGCCTAACAACTGATGAAATACGGTGAGAATTTACAGCATCAATATAACAGAAGTTCTGTTCAATATAGAAACAGTTTCCAAGTGCCCCCCTTTCTCTTTCCAAATAATAAGCTTACTTGAAAATAAGAGGATAATTCAAAGCAGCATTTGAAGGTTCTCATTCTTTACACTAAAGGCCTGTCTGTAGCTATTTTGCTAGATCAGAACTTTGCAAGACTATTTCATCATCACACCACATAAAAGATACCAAAATCTTCAGGAAACAACTGCCATCAACAAAGAACATTCACAATCATAAAATTTGCTCATCATGTGATGTCTTTTAAGACAACACAACATCCTGTTCTCTCACCAAAAGTTCTATTTACGTTTTGGTTTAGATTGTATGTACACTAGTACAAGGAAGAGTAAATATGTACCATATTTAAAGCAGACAAGGGAAGCTATCTTAACACATAGGAGCTGTTCAGTTTAAGAAGTCAGATCTTTTTAAAATTTGCATTGCAAAGTAATTTTAGTATATGGACTACATTGTGGAACAATTATAATCTCTACAAATCTGCTATTTGAGCTATAAATGAATTTATATCTTTATATCTTGAGCTATATGGATTTTAGCTCCCACTTTTCTTTATAATAAATATAGTACTATGAGACAACACAAATTAAGGAACAAAAGCACTGTCCTCTCACAAATAGATATACACACATCTTTTAAACAATCTACAAGAACTAAAAAGCAAAAAGCCCAAGGCCCAGGCACACACTAAAATTTACCTTAAAGCATCATCCAGCGACTCTTAGATTCAATGTAATATAAACTCACATCATATTAGCATTGCACAAATTCCCTATTCTTCTGGCTTCAAAGGGTTACAGACAAAAACAGGAAGACAGATGAAGCCTGAAGTTAAGACAGCAATTCTCCAAACACAACAGACCGGAAATACAAAACACACCATGTGTATTGCTATGACCATTAATGTTACAGACTGTAAGCCATTTTAGGTCAGCAGCTGGTTAGGTTCTGGCAAGTTACTGTCACTGGATGGAGAAATGAATGAAGCAGCTCTTGGAGACAACTCTGCTTATTTCAAAAGAGCAAACACCAACTCCTACTTCGCAGGACTTTGTCAATCAAAAAACAAGAAGCTTGTTTACCATCCCAGCCAGCACCCACAACCTCCTTGATCTTTGGACACCTACCACCCTTTCCGCCCCAAGAAGGGTGTTACTTGTTTCTGCCTTTACTTTTGTCCTCATCTGCCTGCCCTACTACCTGTTCCTGCCTATGCAAAACCATAAGCACAGAAACCCCAGCTCTGTGAAACAGCAGTTAGTTAAGGAAGAATGCAATCTCCAAACAGACTTCTGTACAGCTTGTATTAAAGATGGCAATTAGCACACTGGGGGTTGTTGGGTTTTTTGGTTGTTTTTTTTTTCCTTACCCTGAGGAAGCCAGCCCGCTTCTTTGCTAATTCACCAAACTTAGTTGCATCCTACCCATCCAAAGAGCTGCTTCTCTTCCAAGTCTTACAGAACTGCTCCAAGGAGCCACAACAGACCTACACTGCATGATCATTTGCTTCCTCACTTTTGGATACTGGATACTTTCTTTTAAAAGAACACTTCCTTGTACAACCTAAGAACATCAAGAGAATCTTTTTTCAGACCTAATGCTAAAATTTTCCCAGAAAGCGCCTGTGTTACTTCCACGCTCCACAAAGTACTTCTGTTGCCTTTCAGCAGAACTGATACAATTTTACTTTAACCTAAACATGAAGATGTATCCTAGTTTCTAGTACTGATGAATGAATGATGGCACTGATTCCTAAAATGTAACCATCTAGACACAAACAGTTCAATAAACCTTTGTTTTTCTTCTTGAGTCAGTATGCTTAAGCAAACAGTAGTAGCAGCTTTGGAACTCTCCAGAACCTGAAGAGCCTACAGAAACCAGTCAGAAATACACTTTGCTTATATTTTTTATGATTAACTAATGGGAAAAATCTGCTTTAAAATTGTTTTACAGAATTTTCTGTCTCTTGGTGATTGATTGCCTCTTTGATTCCAAACTGCCTTTCAAAACTCTTATTCAAGATCTGACACTTTCTAGCTTCAAACTGCAAAGCAACGCTTGGCTCTATTAACTTGCAATACCCTGATCTGTCAAACTCCTTCTTTCTCTAATGAATGTATCATATCTTCATGTAGAAAGAACCAGCTTTATTACCTGACACCCTTTAAAATCCAAGACAGGTTCCTCCAACTGTCTTCATACGTAGAAATTTGTGATACAGCTAGTCTCTTAACACAGTTACAAGTTTCCAGTTTGCATTTCTGAATAAAGTTGTGAACAGGGTCTTCTCCTCTATTAACTCTCCCTCCCACCTTTCCCCCCCCAATTCTACTGCTTTCCTCGCTTGGGGCTGGGATGGGACAGTAACTCCCAGGAGCAGGGAGGCTGAAGCTGTGACCTTCAGCAACAGGAAGGGGGCTCTCTTTTTCCATCGGTAGCTATTTGGGTACCAAAAAGGCAAACAGGCCAGGACCAAGATCTATCAGATCTGGCATATAAGCCAAACCCATGGCTCACAGCCAAGGCCACCAAAAAGAAGCAATAGGTGACAGTAATTGCAGACTCCCATGGGGCTTCTCCCCAGCAGCTAGACTGGCTGTCTTAAAAGCTCAGCTGTTTGCCTCTGGTCCAAACCCAGAACATTGCAGAGAAACTCTTAAGGCTCATCTGGCCGTTGCAAATATCATCTATTGGCCACCCACCTGGCCACCACGATACTGCCAAAAGTGATCTTCAGTAGACCAGAGCTAACTACAGGAGCACAAGGGCAATGGTGAATGACACCAGGTGTCAGTGTAATAAATAACGGAGCCCAGGTGCTGATCCAGGGCGAAGGCTTTCCTAGGGTAAACAAACATCCTGTGGGATCAACGTCTGACTACATGGCTGCAGGCAGGACTTCAGCTCTTACAACATTAAGATCCTTTGAGAAACAGAGTGCTTGAGAAAGACAGGATCTATTGGTAAGGCAAATCATCTTTGCCAACTGGGCTTGCCTCACAATAAGGTCTTCAAACTAGGTTTGTCAGGAAAGTGGAGACTGAAGCCTAGAAAGGAAGAGAATGGCAGAGAGGGTTAAAGCACACAAGGACCTTACAAGTCCCCCTGAACAAGTGGCATAAGCAGGGACACACTTTAAGTAGCTGTATATGAATGCATTTAGCACAGGAAGCAAGCACCAGGGATTATTGACCAGAGCACGTAGCAATCTTACTGGTGAGGCAGTTCGCACAATTACAGTGGATGGATACTGGTTTTTAAGAAAGGGGAAGTGAGAAAGTCAAGGACAGTGCTTAGATTGTAACTTTAACAAATGGAGATTTAGTGTGGAATGGGCTACAGGACAGTTGAAAATCTACAAGTCAGGATTCAACCAGGCGAACATCTGTTACAGACTGAACAGACTGCCAATCAAGGGTTAGTAGATGAAGTCTTAAAAAACAAAACAAAACAAAACAAAAAAACCCAAAAAAACCCAACAACAACAAAAGACCACCACCATTAACAAAGGAAAGGGAAGGGAGGAGAAAAGGAAAAGGAAAAGGAAAAGGAAAAGGAAAAGGAAAAGGAAAGGGAAAAGGAAAGGGAAAAGGAAAGGGAAAAGGAAAGGGAAAAGGAAAGGGAAAAGGAAAGGGAAAAGGAAAGGCAAGGGAGGAGAGGGAAGCGGGGAGAGGGAAGGGGGAAAGAGGCTGCACAATCACCAAGACACATGCTGGAAATGCAACATGCCAGTGCACAGGCAACCCCGGAGATTCTGTGGTGTCTGGAGGACACACCTGCCTAAGGTGGTGGACAAGCTCAATAGGGGAGGCACTATCTAGCTGCCACTTATCATTAAGAAAGAGTTAATCAGTGATGTGACAGTTAACAGTAGTCTTGGCCACAGCAGCTATGAGATGGAATGCAAGATCCCAAGGGAAGTGAGGAACTTAAAGTAGCTGCATAATTTTCTGTGGGCTTAGTAGTCCCTGATTTACACCCCTGCTCCAAGATGGGGGGATCGCAGTGGAACTAGAAGTAGGATGCTATACTGTCTTGACTAAACCAGAGAAGTCTTATACAGGCCAAGGGTCTATGGCAAGGTTTTTACTGAATTACCCTACTAACTATTTTATAAAGTCAAAGAAATTACAAGGTCAAGAACAATTACCGCTACTGAGCAATTAAAAAAACCTGATACTTTGCAAATTAATTCCAGTATGTTATTTTAAGTCTCTACAAGTTTACTCAGATTTAAAACAGGATTACTAGGTCCATAGGAAGTCTTTAGACTGTCTTCACAACTATTTATTTAAATCTTCTTAAAGAGACACTACCTTTCAGCTGCTCACAAAACTTAAATCATTAAGTTTTCCATAATGTTTGATGTGTCTGAAACATCTTAAAGCCCATCAACACATTAGAGAGCTGGTACATATGAACAGTGCAGGCTGTAGAATTCTTTGCCATGAATAAAAAAGAGTAATAATTAAATGGATATATTCCATGGAAGCTTCCAACACTGTGCACCTTATACACACTTAGAGGTACTCCAGGAATATACAAGGACTCCTCCTCATGACCAGATGCAGCCTTTCTTCATCCTACTCCTCAGCAGCAGCAGCAGCATGGCTGTCCATTATAAAAGCCTCTTCCATTCAGAAACTTGTAAGTAGTCGCATGGTCCCTGTCACTCTGTAAACAATGGATAGTCTATGATGCATTAAGTTTAAAGAAAATTATGAGGTGAAGATTTACAGAAATTTTAATGCAAAGTTGGTCTAGGTTAGTTTTGAACAGACATAGTAATTGAACAGTTATAAAATATAAACTGAGGTCAGACTGGTTCAGCTATACACTGACTATTGTTTTTCCAAAAGCTTTTATCTCCATATTGTTTCTGAGAGAAAATAGTTACGTTAGCCTCGGAGTTGAATTCAACACCTTCTCAAACTGTCCATCTCCTCCTTCCCTCCCCACACCCTCTAAGTGAGCAGAGACTGCAAGTATGTTTTCCAAAAACTTGAATGACTCAGATTATGTGTTAGAAGAACAGCCAAAAAAAGAATAAATATCATGTAATAAATGGAAGCTGACATTTGACTACTGCTTTCAAATTAAACACTTGGTGGGTCTGAAGATGGGAGAAGTACTTACTCTAGTGTTGGGAAAGGGAACAGCAATATATGCACAGGTTATATTAAAAAGTTTTGGTAGGTTTGGTACACTCTGCATCATATTAATTTCTTTGATTCCCCTATTCTTGTATATGGCCATATTAACTCCTGTATTTGTAGGTTCTTTTCATATGAAAGTCCATTTCATAAAAGCAGATACATTTCCCTTCCCCTTTGACCCTTCATTTCTTTACTAATCTTTCTTCTCTTCTGCTTTTCAGGTTTATGTTTAAGAAGCAATCCAGTTCTAGGGCTTTAGCTACAAAGCTTTTTTTTTTCAAAGCCTACTGTACTTGGGATATTTTACTAAAATGTAATCATTTTTAGTTAAAAATTTTAACAAAGCACTTTTAATTTGTTCTTTACTCAATGCTAGAACACAACAGTAAATCCCAAGAGGTACCTCACAAGACTTCTACAAACTATAATAATTACAACTGATGCAATGGGCATATGCAGGCACTTGTAACAGGGTAACTGGGAATCCATGTAACTAGCTACCATCTGTTAGACACTGTGTTTAAAATAAGGACAAAACCCCAAACAACGGTGAAGGAAAATCATAATAAAAATACTGTAATACAGACTCCCATCACACAAATAACCTCACAATAAGCAACCTAAAAAACCCTTATGCTTATACTTGCTCTCCCCTCCTCTGATCTGCTGCAGCTGTTTCCACTTTAGGAAAGTATAAGCTTTTTATCAGTTCATCTGCTCCAAGATAAAAGTGAAAATACTTCTAAATAAATTCACTTTTGGTTTGATATTTTTCTAAGCCGTAGAGAGTGTTTTATTCATACCTCTGGATGCATAGAAGAAACAGTAGATGAATACTCCTTACAGGGATAGAAAAAATTTAAATTAAAGAGGGAGATGCTTATCAAGATTGCTCATCTTGATTCATAGCTACTGGTCTACTTTTCATATTAATGTGAAAAGTTACCCTTTAGATGAGATCCTGCTGGCCTTTTAAAGTTCCTCTATGTGTCAAGGAATTTGGAAGATTCTGCGTGCATGCAAATTAAGTTCTGCTTCCTCCCTTCTCTTCCAGTGTATCATCAGTTAGGCACAGGGTAAGACTGCTGCACACTGCTTTGAAGGACAGGGCATGCATGTGTATTTTTACTACAATGAAATGAGACTTTGAGCTTTAAGCACTATGGCCTCTGGAGGCACTGCAGGAAAAAAAGGACCTTTAGGCTCTGTAAAATACAATTGTGTTAACCCACCTAAGGAAAGTTAGCAGAAGTGTATGTTGAAATCTTCACAACTTCTGTGTGCCTAAAAGTTAACTTCCATCACCCTTCACTTTGTGGCCTACTATACCAAGACTCACATCTGAATTACGGTAGTTCAAGTTGTTTTATTGAAGTCCAAAACACTGGTTATTTAGCTTCTTACATAAAATCAGGCCTCACCCCTACTCCTATTTAAGATCCTGTTAAGTAACAAGCATCAGTGAGGAAGATTCATGTATCCTCCTTGTTTTTTGAATTTAATATTCTCAAGAGAAAAACAAAAGTTGAAGAAAAAAAAAACCGCACATTTTAAGAAGTGTGGAGTTCAGCCCATTAATGTTCAAAACTAATGTGAAAGTAGGTTCAGAACTGCTGATTTCAATTCTTAAAAGGCTGCAAAATTTAATAAATGGTCTTTAAAATGTAATTAGGAAAATCCAAAGAATAAGATTACATTTAATGAGATTGGGCACTGTACTGCCAGACAAAGCGTTAAAATTAAACTACCTTATTTTATTTTTGGTGTGGTAATAGCTACCTACTATTTTGTTAAAAAGACTTGATAACAACTCAAGAGTTCAATTTCTGTTTCTGCATTTACCTCTGAACACTTATCTAGTTGTCATATAAATTCGGTCCCCATTCTGAAGTCATGCAACCTATATTTTGAGTTGGTATTTCTTCATCTATGAGGACTATTACATAAATTGTATGAGGAGTCTCAGAATCTAAAATCACACTGGAAAGAAATGATGGACAAGTAAGGACTAAAAGACAGATCCTACAGACTTGCACACTTGCTTATGCCCCAACCAACAGGCCAACGTTCTCCGTTACCTGCCCCCTACACCCCTCCCCNNCCCCCCCCCCCCTCTCCCCCCCCCCCCCCCCTTTTATTTAAGTAGCAGTAGCTTCATGCCAAGGTATAACACACAAACACACAGTTCTGACATGAAACTCACTGACATAACTGACGTTACCACAAGAAAAATGACTTAGATCTCCGCCCACTATCCTTGTTACTTTGCCCTGTTTCACTCACCTGAAAGGTGATTCCTTTTGAAAGCAGCAAGTAATTTAAGAAAGTACTATATCTAAATAAAATACTTCAGTTCTCCTCCCCATACTGTACATTTTCATGACTGCATTATTTAGCTTGGCCCAGTACCGGACTATATCTGGAGGAAGTTTTGTGGTTTGCATTACTAAGACAGATACCTTGGATTAAAACAACCATGCCACAGATGGAATTCAGCTTCGTTAGTTTCATCAAGTATTAGAACTGCCTTTTAATCTTTTTTTAGAAGTACCCCAGGCAGACAAAGCACCTGTTGCAGTTTCCCTGAAATAAAAATTTTTGCTTTTCTTCAAATTCTCTCTCAATAATGTTTCAATATTTATAAATATTATTTATCATTAATACAGCTGCAGGAGTAGGAAGCAGTATTTTGTTTTGGCTTACTTAAAAAGGAAAAACTCATCTGCTTTTCTTACAAGTTCTCCCTTTCACAAGCAAGTTACTTGGAGTTCATGTTCTGTCATCTTTTAGTTTCTAATCATGTTAACTTACAGCCTTGTGAAGTACACACCTATATTTTCCAAGTGCAGCTTCCACTCTGTTGGCCACCATTATTTGCCACTACAGAAGGGAACTGGTTTACCTGAAAAATGGTTATCTGCTCCAAACTTCTGCATTTTTTTTTGTATCCAGCTGACAGGAAAAAGAAATTAATTACATCAGAAACTCAAACCCCTTAAGAATATGTGTTTATTACTCAGCCATCACAAAGTTTCTTTGATGTATCAGACCACTCTCAATTACTTAGAAATTACTTTATGATCTTTCTGTAGCACTAACTCAGAATTTTGAAAAAACATAATTACATCAATTTTTTAATTATACCTAGTCACCTTTCTCCCACCATTAGGATATAAGCAGCAATTCCCTTAAAACTTGTTAAAGGAGAATATTCTGTAGAGAAGACAGTTATTTTAATATTTTATAGGAGTGGAGCAGTGTTTTTAACAGAGAAATTTAAATTAAGCATTAACATCTGTGGTTGTTTCTTTTGTCTCCCCCTTCCTTCCACAGGTCAGCAGCTGTCCTCTTTGCCCACTGCCCCCCCCAACCATAGATGGATTAATAATTTTAGTCTTGCGTATATATTGACATAAATCTCAAAGTCACGGGGTTTTTGTTGTTGATGGTGGCTTGTTTTGGTTTGCTTCTACTTATATATATTTGTTTTTAGATCTACTACTACAACAATCTGGAAAGGATTGACTTTGGTATGAAACAACTGAAGCACTGAGTTAAAAAAGAAAGGAAAAAAACCCCAAAAATACAAACACACAAGCCAGTACCGAAGCACTCAATCACCTTTTTGCCATTTATACAAATGGCAAGAAAAAAACAATAAAGTAACTTCCTAGATAGAATACTCAAGACACAAAGCATGACAACAGAAGCAAAAATTAGTGTATCTTTATTCAAACATTTTATTTTTCCTGTTTGTAATGTCACTACAGACTATCATTAAAATACATTATCTGGTAAAGACTTGGCCACGTTATCAGGTAAAAAGCAACCCATTTTTCTTGCAGAAAAATTCTTGAGACTTAATTTAGGACAGATTTTGCATAGGAATGGAGCAGGGAGGGGGCTTCTGTTGAATTCTGTTGAATATTTTGTTGAATATTCTAGCTTGAATCCATTTCTTGCTTACAGCACTAAAAAAGTTCTCTTATAATACAAAGTGCTAAACATTTAACTTAAAACACTCATTTTCTTTACCATATTGATTCAGTTCCCTGAGCAAACAGGAACCAACATACCAGAGATTCCAAAATGAAAGGGAGGAAATCCTCTATTTAGACTCCAATACAAATTCCAAACTATAGCTAAAATGATGCTTTTCCTTCTCTGCAAATCTTGACTCCAAGAATGAATGCAGCTGAGGACACTGCTGCTGCCAACATGATGGGGTGACCAAAACTCGAAATCAGACTACAGAACAACTTCAGTTTTAACTGCTTACTTTTCACTTAGGATAAAAATCCTTGGTTTCAGCCCTCTATGCTGTGCTTTATTGTGGGGATGAAGACAGAGATGAAATACCGTTTCAGAAAAATATTGTGTGCATCGAAAAAACTAGCTATAACATTAAACAGTTACAAGCATTAAGCGGAATACAAAGAGGGAGACTGACACTGGCCATACCTCAGAGGCAGAACAAAAAGAGGAAATATCATGCCTCCCCCCAATTGTTCATGATTTTAAAAGAAAAGGGTAGCAGCCAGTGGGGGTGGGAGGGGGAAGTTTGGTAGGTTAAACAAAGGCTGCAATTAGCATCAACTCTGAGTTCAGGTATTTATAAATTACAGCAAGAAAAATGACGTTCAATAAAAAGGGAAGCATCTCCATTCTCCAAAGTAATCTTCTATGCCAATGTGTCCTTGCAGACTTGTAAACTGGAGAGCTCAACATGACACCTTTTACTTTACCTTCCAGACATTGCCAAAATTAAAAGTAGATTTAATTTCTAATGTAGTAGCCAGATATTCTGAGAGACTCGTGTTATTTATAATTTAAAAGGCATAAGGAAGACACTTCAGAAGTGATTATGCTGCTCTGTGGATAGGGAAAGAGAAAAATGCTACCAAGTGACAGTTGCTAAAACTTCATTTCTATTCTCTCTAAAAACTCTCTTTGAACAGTAATCTAATCCCAGTGGCTGCACTAGGACATTTAGATATGGAATTGGTGTGAATATTGTTGTTCTTCAGACTCTGAGACGCTTATCCTACTGCCTTTCTTTTTCCACGACTCTACATCAGAGCTAGATAGATACCAACTGTTACTCAGAACAACGCTGGCAAATAATTTGACCAGTTTATAGCTTGTATCCTTAGAGAAGGAAATTCAGAGGGAGGAAGTCACTGTAAAAGAAAATTACATCCAGCTTGGAAAAATGCTCACTACTTCCTCATTTGGTATCAATTTAAGTGTTTTACAACAAGAGAAGAATAATGCCCAAGAGCAAGACACAGAAACAACTGTCACTTTCAGAAAACTATGTGCCTAAAGCATGTGATTGTTTCTTAATCATCATTTTAAGATTTACAAGAGGGCTAAAAATTTTGCCTATTTTACCTAACAAGTTTAAAATCATTAGATAAATTCTTCTTCTCTACATGAAGGCCTAGTCAGATGTTCACTAAACCACAGAAGAGTCAAGTCCACAGTGAGTCTATAACAATGAATAGGTCACAACATTGTTTTACTTTAATACAGTATCACACACCTAACAAGCATCTGGGGGACAATCTAGGCGTTAACTAACAAATAAACAAGTCTTGCACACTTCCTGGATTATCAGATTCAAAGAACATTGGGCTTTCTGCTAAGAAAAGCTGTTAGAAAAAAACAGTTATCAGAAAACACCAGTTCACAAAGCAAAAAAAAAAAAACCAACCAAAAAACCTAAAACATTCCTAGCCTGATGGGCTTTTGAGAAACCGAAGCTTCTGATTCTGTATTACACCATGTGTCTACTGCAAGGTAATGAAGTTACAAGCCTTCAGAGCATTCCATGAAACTGACGCCTGACAAAGTTTTACAAGGAAGAGAAATTTGAGAAGAGAATCAGTTTCAAGAGAATTTTCAGGTTTCTTTTCAATTATCATTTCTGTGTCACTCAAACAACCTGTCTATTCCCCACAAACAGCTCTAAAATTATGAACTGGAGAAAAGTCATTCTTCTCTCCCAGCAGATCCGTCTTCCTCTTATTCAGAAACTATTTGTTACTGAGAAACTATTTATTGGTTTCTATTATTTAAAAAGTTTGAAATTGGCTGAAATCCTACATCTAGACTGCACTGAAGTCAATTGACGCTTTTCTTACCTGCTGAAGCTCCAGAAGGCATCTTGTATCAAGATACTAAACTATAAAATAGTAAGTGAACTATCAACTCTATAGATCTCAGGGTCGCATTCTTCAAAATAATTACTTTCAAACATATCATTAACACAAATGCTGAAACCAGATTATTAAAAAACATTTTAATAATCCTAGAAATACCAAAATGTTAGCATGAAATGAGTGGAACATACCTTTTTAATAGTAGTTAATTTCTTAAATTTGTCTTAAGTTCACTTTCCTGAACTTTATAATACCTTCACTGTGTATTTTCACCTTTAATTTACAGCTTATTTTTACAAATACCTAGTTTAAAAAAATAAATCAACAAAACTCCCCAAGCTCCTCCAACAGCCATCATTTTTGAATCCAGGCAGAATGTGGCTTTGCAAATTAGTCAAAATTGAGAGCTAGCAACATGTTAACAAGAAACAGACTTTTATCTATTTAAAAACTTCACTTCAAATGAAGACTTTTAACTATGCCTACTTCCTCTAAAAGATATTTTGTGGTGCTCAAGGTTAAAATTGCGAGTGCCTCAGATGCTCCAGTTAGATTGAAAGAGCTCAGCTAAACTGTGATTTCAAACCAGTTCTTAAACATGCTCAGTGAATAAAAGAAAAGATGACATTGCTCAAGGCAGGTAGGCAGTGTATCCCAGCTTACAGGTAATGGACAACCAACCTGGAATCTGCATAATTTAAGTCAGTATCGGTTGAAGTTGCAGAATATACTGAAATGAACAGACAAAAGTTTCCAATTGTTTAACTCTTGATTAAGAAGGCTGAATCCCTTCATTTCCCCCTGGAGATTAGAAAAGCAGAAATACAGCAACAAAGACTTTAAACTCAAATTTTAACTTCACATTAGACGCTCTCATCAGATAAAAGGTGTCAGATAGAAGAAGAGAACAGGAAAAAGCCTCTGGGGTTTGCTTCTATTATTTGACACAATTCAAAGATTAGGCAGGTGTGTTTGGGTTTTGGGTTTTATTTGTCTAGGTTTTTTTTAAAAGCAATTAGCATGCATCTGTAAACACTTTGATAAACTTCCTCCCAATCGTTAAATGGCACAAGATAAAGCACAAAATGGTAAGCTTCAAAGTGTGGGACTTGAACTTATCTGCAGTAAACAGAATTCATATAGCACTCAAATTCAACCATAGGCTAGATCTGAGCATTTACTGTGATTTTTGTAACAGTTTTGTATTGAATTTCTAATTAGACTCTATAAAACTCACATCACTAACAACTGTCCAACCTGAGTTGGGGAGCAGGGAGTAGAACACCACAAAGGAAAACCAGATACATTTTTTAAGTACCTAGTGGCAAGATTCTGAATACTTGAATCACGTGGGGAACAGACAAGCTCTTACACAAGGCAGATGGGTTTAAATAGTAGCTATCCTGACTTAGAAACACTCTGTTCCTTCTGTATTCCAGTACTGTCTCCTCCCTAGCAAAAGCAAACATTCATTATTTCCACAGACAGTGATTCTCATTTCTAAATTTGTTAGTCTGCTTTAAAAACAATGAGATACCTCTTCACTTTATACAATGCAAAAAAGGAAAAAAGTTAATGTCCCTGTTTTACTCCTTAAAACAAACAACCCAGCACAAACTCTGCACTGAGATCAAGCAGCTAAAAAAACCAAAAAGTATTTGAATCAGTTGTTTTGGGGTTAATTTCTTTTTCTCCATAAGAACCATAAATTATTAGATAAATAGAAAAGGTAGAATCTTTAGCAGAGTTCATTACTCCATTCACAGTTTAGCGAGTTTCTTCGACCCAAGACAGCCAAAACCCATTGCTTCCCACAAGTCTTAAGCAAGACAAAGCAGGAAACTTCAGTACTTTGAGCTGATCTATAAGTAGAGTACTTTTCCCTCTTAATGAAACAAATTGGAAAGACAACTGCAACCACTTAATGAAGCCAAGTGAACTGCAAGGTCAAGAATACTTGAATAGGATTTCTTAAATGAAAGGTGTGATTACAGTCTGCATTTCCAGCAAGAGGGAAACTTTTGAAAGAACCAGATAAATCTCAGTTCCAGCATTCTGGAAAATTTTGTATAAAGTTACTTTTCTGGTACCTAATTTCTCAAATCAATCTCACAGCTCAAGATCACTCATATCCCTCATACAAAGAGCAAAACAACAGTTACTACTTATCAGAAAGGTTGAGAATGAAAGAGGAGAAAATGCCCGATTGCCACTTGAGATGCTGAACACATGAAGCTGTTGAGTATCCATTTTGCAACTACCCTGAATGCCACTTAATCAGGTCAATTAAGGGCAGATGGAGAAGTGCAGCACCACACACAGCAAAGCAGAGTTAACAGCTCTTCAAATACACCATCCAAATCACTACCAAGTAACTACTCCTGCAGACAACAGCAGAAGAGGCTGTTTTGGCTCTTTGTAGCTTATGATGCTGGTGGCTGAATGAGGCACACAAGGCGAGTGATTCGATTCCTCAGTCCAAAAAGATGTCAGGATCTCCTCAGACAATATGAAAGAGGGGGAAATTACTTCAAGTTACCTCAAGTAGCAGCCATTAAACTACTACCATCTGTGACAACCTGGAGTAAAGCCCTTATAAAGCCAGGCGTAGGCCAGCAAAACCCTTTCCTGAACGACCGGACAAGTATTCTTAAAGTCACCAATTAACAGACCCATGCAGTAAGTAATATCACAGACTCCAATAACCTAAATTCACCATGCAAGTCTCCTCAGGTCACACTACAGTGTGTTTTTCTCACAGCTTTTTCTCCTACAGTGTAACTGCAGAAAGCATTGACTACCTAAATAAGAAATCCATGATACATTAAATTTTCAGTTCGCCCTTTGAAGGTTTGTGGGACAAAAAGTGCTTGCCAGAGATGACAACAGTAATTTAGACATGACTGATTTACAGACAAACGTTACCTCAAAATCTCTGGTATTTTAGGATTTACTAAGCAGTTTATCTCTAATGTGAATTCTCCAGTGAAACTGATGTTTTGCAGAGAAGCTCTAGCTTTAAGAAAACACTCTGTTCTGTGCAAGTGGCATACTGAGGTACTAAGTATCCAGCACTCATCCACCACTGCTTCTGAGGGCCCTGCACAAAAGTTGATCTAGGGTCAGTGCCGAAGTGCAGTTTTTCATATCAGCACTAATCTCAGAGCCCTCTGGACACTTCCAGCATTTCAAGATAAGAACCAACACCACAAGTTCCAAATGCACCACTTCTTATTAAATTCTATTTCACTAGGGTAGAACCCATTTGTTCAGGAGTCCGTGGACTTTGACAAGGTTGCAGAGGGGAAATAAAGGTACTTTCCAATATATCCTAACCAGTCTGATGGTCTTGCCGAAGAAATTCTTTCTGAGAAGATATAACATCTGGCATTTCAAAAGCAAGGCCAGTATCAGTTTAAGGGAAGGTTTGTTGCTGCTGTTTAAAAAGCAGTAAGGGATTAAAGCAAACTGCAGTAAGACACCTAAGAAAAAAGAGAAAGGCCAAAAATCAAGAGCCACCTCACATTTCTGAGGTCCTTAGATAGCTGTGAGGGCTTGGTGACATGAAATAGTGCATGTTTTTGGACGCTACTATAGCAGACTGGTATTAAGTGCTTATGGCACATACATCAGTTATAGTTAGGACAGATGTGCTGTCATGGTTTAACCAATTTGAACACAAATTGGCATCTCAAGACAAAACTTCTTCAAGCCTGCAGGGAATTGTGCATGTAAAACAGGCAGAGAACTGACAAAAAAAGGAGGAAGACAAGAACAAGTAATGCTGAAGAAGATGGTCTAGCCTCAAAAAGACAATTTCCTTATGAGTAAGATTTACCTTGCTAAATACATTTAACCAACAATTAAAAGAAGCATACAAGTACGCCTGAAGTTCTGACTCATTGCATCAGCAGAGAGTATGATGTAGGTCTCAAAGATAAACAAATGACATTTCATTTCACATCTAATTAAATGACAGGCAGGAACACACCTGTAAACAAGTAAAGAACCCAATAAGAGCTGCACAGTTGAAATTACTTTGACCAAAGATCTGGTTTCCTGATAGATCATAGGACAACTATTATTGAACAATTCCTCACATTTAGCCATCAACAGAAAGAGGTGTGGCAGGACTTAATTCAGGAAAGCTTTGCAACTCTTAATATCACAGGAAGATCTCTGACCTCAAAAGCCACAACAGAGTGGAACACACAACAGGTGGCAAAATTCCCTAGTAAATAGGGATCATAGAACAGCTTTAAGGCTTGGGACCTTAAAGCTCGTCTAGTTCCAGCTCCCTGCTGTGAGTAGGGACACCTTTCAAAATGGCAGAAGTGAATTTACAAACTGTATTTCCCCAACAGCCATTGTACTGTATCACTTTCAAATTTGTTTTTAGTCAGTTAAATACTACTCATGAAAGTTGAAGGATGGACAGAAGGATAGAGACAGTCCAGGAAGAATAAGAAAATTGAAGGAGCATGTATCAGAATCCCAGATAACTCCACAATCACTGCTTATTTATCTGATAGGACAGCAAACTTTTGAAACAGTTTGGTCACAGCTAGGACTCAAGTTCACACACAGAACAGTCTAAGGCAGCAGTAAAACTCAAACAGATTCTACTTTTCTTCCCCCTCATCAGTGACTAACACCAGAATGACCTACATCTGAACTAAAGTCACACAACAGTAGCCATTTGACAATCCTCCCCCATTTTCAGATTAGGGGGCTTAATAGCTACACTTAGGTGAAGTCAGATCTTCGCATTTAGCTGGACCTCGCTGTGGCATGCTCTGTTCTGTGAGCCAAACTGCCAGCTGCAATCACAAGCACGGCTCCTTTAAAGCAGTCTTCCATAATCTGCATTATATATGGCAGCAGTACTAATTCATTGTTAATCAAAAGATTCCCAGCAGTTTTACAGCAGCAGTATTTTTTACCTGGCATTACTAAATGGTGTAGTGCTTTTAGAATGGAAAATAAAACTTTTAAATAAGATATACAAAGGTTTTAGACAATAGCTATGAAAAGCAGGAACATATTCAACCCTAGATTAATCACACTTGCCCTCCGACTTATTTCTGATTTCTGTGCATCAGCAGACTAGAAATGCACTAAAGTTAGTTTATAAAGCTAAATATTCCATAAAATTCCATAAAAGTGGAATTACGACAGTGAGAACTATTATTCACATGTGAGACTAACTAGCCTTTAATTAAGATGATTTGAAGAAGCTGGGAACAGTGGAAGGAGGAAGATAAATACTTAAAATCTGAATATTACACATTTTTAAAATAAACTAGCAACATTTTGCAATAAAACACACTGAAAACCAGTAATTTTTTTCCACTGAACAGCACTTTGAACATGAGCAATCAAACCCCAGATGCCACAAAAGCTAGGATGTCTCATAACTGGATATCAGGACTCTACTAAGTTAGAGAAAAACTGAAAGCAAGGAACACAGTTAAAGAGGTCACAAATTCAGTGAGCTTTCATTTTCCAACAAACTTAAAAAAAAAAAAAAAAATCACATCTAGTGACATTTACCTAACTCACACTCCTGCAATACAAGCTGTTATGGAGACACAAGCCTGGATGGATGTTGAGAACCAAACACAAGATCAGTAGCTGAGATGCTAGAAGAATTTCGCCAAGAATAGGATGTTTATCTGAGAAGGGGTTAATCCAGCTTCTCAAGATACTACACAGGAACCTGGACTGTGCCAGAAGTAGAAACAAAAAAAAACCAAAAACCTGACACGTGGCTCTTTGACTCTTTGATCTGCAGAGTGACATGCTGCTGACCACACCCCATAAAAACGAATACAGCCTCCACAGCTCAGCGCATTTCTGCAGATTCAGAGTTCTCTGCTCTTTGCAATACATCTTCTGTGCCCTTACATGTTCAAACAGATGAGCCACTACCATCCGTCTTCCCTACTCTCCCCTCCTTTCTTCCTGGCTTTTTTATACCTTTACTGAATGGAAGGATACAGTAGTAGATTAGCAGTCGAAAAAGAAGAGATGTTATCACATAACTTTATACCCCCAAACAAGGTTGTGTTTGATTTCGGTTTTGTTTGATTTTGTGTTCTGTGTTTTTTTTTCCTAATGTATGCTAACTAAATTTAGAATGTCATCTTACTTTCCAGAAGTTTGATACTATACATGTGAATCACACCAATTCAGTTCTGTTCCAACCTCTATTAATGTTCCAACCTATCTTATCAAAGTTCCCACCAAGCACATTCAAGAGAGCAAGGTTCAAGAATAACATAATAGACAGTGGTTCTAACTGGGACAAAGAATTTTAAGTTAGTGAAGTCTGTAAAGCTCTGCCTGACCTCTACACTTTACATAAACACACTGAACTCTAAAGGTTAGAATAACAACTTATTTTGAAGCCCTGATACTTGAGTCATATTCAAGAGAAAGGGATCCATTGTAACTGTCTACTCAAAACACCCATATAATATAGCGAAAAAATAAAAAAGGCAAGGGTGGAAAAGGGAAAGAGGTACTAATTTTTCCCATTTTAGTTGCAGACAGAACAAGCTCTAGCTATTTGCCAGTAGCTGGAATACAGCTCCTCAACAGCATACACTGATCAGATAAATTGATCTCAGCATAAGACATTCCTATTATTATTTCCCTTACATAGCAAGACAGTTCAGGGGACTCAAATAACAGAAAACCAACCCAGAACAACAACAAAAAAAATTACAGTAGGCCTCCCAGACTAACTTAAAACAGAAGGGCAGTTCACTGTTACACCAGACAAGTTCTACTACAAAGGGAGAACAAGAGGAAAAATCATATCGTTAGTGGTACCACATTCTCTCTCATCAACAGTCTTGTTGGTTAGGACACTCTTCAGCCAACTTAGTTTCCAGCTCACTTCAAACCCCCAAAAATGTTGCTAAAATAAGAAGTTGCTAAAAATCAGAAGCCTTGTTCTCCCCAGTAAAGCTACTTACACTTGACTCAGGAGAAAAAACAGGTACATTGTAAACCTGATTAGAAAACTGATCCAAGTTAAACTAGATCTGACCTTTCCTTTCCTCTTCTTCCTCCTGCCACGTTTCCCCTCCTGTTTTCTAGGTTAGTGTTAAGATGGATTAGTTTTACAATCTAGTTTGTCGAACTGTTTAATAAATGAATTCTCATACCAGTCAACATAAATCATGAAGGTAGGTACAGTGAGTTCAGAAAGAAAAACAGTAATCCTGTGTTATGCATCAATAACAAAAAAATCCCCTGCAAGTTACCAACCTCAAGCATTAGAGTACACAATTACTAAATGCCAAATCAAGGGAAGAAATGAGAGGGAGTTGCAGTGACTTTATTTGCACTCCATGGTTTTGGTTTACACAAGTTCCAGCTTAGGAAATTCTCAGTGCCTATAATGCAGAAAGACTATTAGAGTTTAAATTTCTCAGCTCTCTATCAGCCACATAAAAAGTAAACAGCTACCTTACAAGAACATACAATAAGAAAGTTCAAGCTATGCCTAGAAACACTGACAAAGATTACAGTAGTTCCTGGAACACTTAAAAATTGAACTGCTTCCACATACATCTAGATGTAGGGAGCACCAAAAACAATCACAGGTTTTATCAACACTACTGAAGATGTGTACCTCCTGGCATGCCCAGCAACATATTTCTGTTCCAAGCGCAAAAAATTCAAACCAAGCACTGCTTGTATCCCACACAATCCATGGATTAGTCTATGTAGCAGGTACAGTTTTGTCTTTCATAAAAATCATGCTCCACAAATCCTTACAATTGCAAGTTCACAAGGGATCAGTGAACTAGTACTGCATCTACTGCTAAATACAGAGAACTTCCTCCTTCTGCCTTTTTAACTAAGTCTCTGGATGTCATTAATCTAACTTTTCTTGTACTGTTTTCACCACATAAATTTCTTTCAAGAGTCAATCATAAGACAGCCCTTCAAAAACACATGACAGCAGTGGGCAATTACTTCTTTCTGAGAGA
The DNA here is from genome assembly GCA_013397975.1 of Machaerirhynchus nigripectus. NCBI lineage: Eukaryota > Metazoa > Chordata > Aves > Passeriformes > Dicruridae > Machaerirhynchus > Machaerirhynchus nigripectus. Next base: position 558,279 of record VZRQ01009868.1, on the reverse strand, counting down.
AAAACTGATGAGTTGAAATGGATCGTGAGAAGATACGGAAGAGAAACCGATTTAACACTATGTATCAGAAACAAAGATAGTCCCACACAAAACAAACTCCCTGTGTTTTCTCTTACTTCAGTCTAAAGAGAGTTAATGCAATACATACATCGCAGCAACTTCCAATGACCTATATATACACACTGACCATTTTTTCCTCTTTTGTTAACCTGTTTTGCTCAAGGGAAATTGGGATGGTACGTTTAGGACTGTGTTCCATTCCTGTCAGCTAAACCAATCCAGTGGTTCCTTTCTGCTGCTACCCATGCTGCTTCTGTTGCAAAAGCCCATCCCTATCCTTGTACTAGCAGCAGCATCCGTCAGATTTTTTTTTTCTTTTGCAAATCCCCAATTCCGCAATGGCCAGTTGACCAGATACTGAGTTAAAGCAGATCAGACAGGGGTCCAGTGAGTGCTGATGCAAGCATCCAAGAGGCATGAACATGCAGTCAGAATTGCAATTACTCCATTCTGGTAACAGTTCCATGGGACTTGACGATGCAAAATGGCACTTTATTGCATTCCTAAACTGTGGTTCAAAATTAGTGCTCAATTGTAATGCCCACTTGCACCCCTGACTCTGTAATACCTCTGTAAGTTTGAGCTATTCCCTTACATGATACCATCTTCCCTCATTGCATCAAAAACTGCCTGTGAACCTGTGCTGTGATTCTGATCTAGATTTAATTCCTGTCCTTCTTCCAACATCTGCAGTAACACAGAGATTACTTCCTTGACCTGCTCGAATCATTCCAAGGGTTTCACATCACAGCTCAAAGCGCAACAGATCCACAGGAACACCTTGCACCAGCACTACTGCCCATCATATTGGATGATGGCACTATGGCCACAGCAGACTTGTTGGCTGTTTAAAGATACTGGAGTGCCAAGGAAGCAAGAGTTCAAAGCTGGTATCATACTGAAGTCATTACTGCATGAAGTCTGTTCGTGGCCTGACAGCTAACAGAGCACTGAGCCACCATAGCAATCAGTAGTAGAAACACAAGAACATTACAGATGTGTAGTAAAATAACTGGTTCTCCCATTACTACTGTGGCAACCATTGAAAATCACCTACAACCGTGGCAGTATTACAAAAAAAAGGTGACACTAACCTGCTGCAAAGCACTTACAGCCACATGGAAAGTGAGAACACTGCTGCATATTGTGGGAATAAAGACATGAGGTATTTAATGCAGGAGTGTTGCAAGTGTGGGGATACCACCAACTAAAGCAGCTATAAATCTTTTGTTTGGGGTGGAATTCCTCTTCTTGCAAAGTGCACTTTTGAGACAGCTTGTTCAAAAATAGTAAGCTGGAGCAGAAGTTCAAATACTAAAAAAAAAAAAAAAAAATTGAAAGTCAAGATCTATCAAAACAGAATTAGATGCCCGAATGTATCCTAGTTTTGAAGGAGAAAAGTCTGAAAAAAATGTAATAAGAGTAAAGGAGTATTTGTATGCTAGATTTCACAAGCATACAAAAATGGATTTTCACTTTGATCAAATTTGGTTTTCATAAGAAAGCAATACCAAGGCTATTTCCTGTCAAATGTGTTCCCTGGAGCCCCAGCAGAGGAACAGTAAAACTTCTGCCCTTCCCCCAAATAGCAATGTATCTCTTTTAAAAAAAGTAGCAATACTATTTTAATCTTTCACTGAAAATGAAAGTTTTAATTAGACACTGTTATATTTTTACAACACACGGCAGGGTCCTAGCAGGATTCCAACACCCATGGTTGGAGTTACCTGGCACTTTCCATTAAAAAGCCTTAGGTTACTGCTCCAAACCTCACCCACAGGCTACTGTGACAACATAGCAAAAAGCCCAACCTTGTGCTTGAAGCTTTCTTGCATCCCAGCAATTACTTGCGGTCTCTCCTCTGTGCCTATTCATGAAAGTAATGGGAACTCAAAGTACTTGCCAACACTTTACCTATGAAGTTCAAATGAAATTGGGCAGTGGGATCAATTACTGCTTGAAGAAACCCACATAAATCCTGTTTCTTAAGGCTGATCACAAAGCTAGACTTACAGCTCCATATTGCCAAAGCCTCTCAATCCGATGGAATAGAATTAATCAATTCACATTACACAGTTTAAACCAAAGAGCACCAGAGAGCAATTTTTAACCCTTCTGATATTCACCTCTATAAAATACCTTGCAATTGAAACCACCACAGAACTCAGTTACTGGCTAAGTCAGTAAGTCAGCGGTGAGCTTTCTGGCACTTTTCTATAAACACACAATTTAGAACTAGGGTATTTTGTGTTAATTATGTCACAAAGACTGTACCTAGGACAAAACATACCAGTGAGCCCTGCTATAAGCAGTACTTGTTAGCAAGTACTATACAGCTGTAAGGACACCAACAGAACTGAGATCTCCAAGTACCTTTTAAGAGCATCTAGTTTGAAACTCTGATCGAGTCATGCAAGAGTTAGGAACATCTAATAGCACCAGTCTCAGCATCTCAGGAATGTTAGTGCTCAACATAACACAGACAAAGATTTCCAGCTGAACAGACATTTTGTACTGAACACCTATTTCAAATTTCTGTTAATATATTCCATTCATTTACCATTTGGAGCCTTTTGTACCTTTTAAGTATGTTTAGATACCAAATAAACAAATGTTCAGTAATGTCAGTGAAATTTTATCACTGCTTTTCTTTTAAAATTCTTTCAGTGTTTGAATATTTTGACACAAGACTTTAAAACATATTCCACAGATCATAAGTTAACATATTAGACTGGCAAAACCCAAGCTTTTACGTGTATGCATGGGCTTTAGAGTTAAGTCTGCAACCAGGTTTTGACCAACGAACAATTTGGCAACTGAGCCCTTCGAGCACAGGTCCCTAAACATCACTAGCCCTCCACTGACTACTATTTCAGTCTCACTGTTGTAAATATTAACAATGTCCACTGTGAGCCTCAATCAATGCCTTAGAGGTGTGATCTCTTGCTCAAAGAAAGTAGATGAGGAATCCTTGACAGACAAATGATTTCAAAGTGCTTAATTACTTATACTAGAGAAATGCTAAATCAAGCTTAGTATCAATACAGAAAATGACACAAGACGTGAAAATAAAGTTGCTCATCCAAAAGGTTTAGCAGAAACATTGTTAAAGGAGCCTGTACTTTCTTACTCTGCTCTCTGAACATAATGCTTCACAAATGATAGTCCACAGAACCATATCACCTTTCAATATTTTTTTGAATTTTGAAGAATTTTAAGGGTAGAACGATCTGTTGGTGGTGGCAGGGCTTTTTGACAGTAAGCTAGCTCAAGAATTGGGGTACTATTGCCTTAACATATTGTTTTTCTCCCTTTACTACAAACATATGATTCTTGAGAAGAGTGCCAAATCCATCATACTCACCACTCCTTCCTCCACCATGCTGCCATTTCAGCCATCAACCCAGCCATTGTTCAGACCTTCCAGTTAATACTAACTTTGTTAGACTTATCAAATCCTTAGGAATACTTTGGCAAGTGAGAACAATGAATCATTTTTACTTTAGAAGTTATTTTGAGCTATTGTAGGAGGTTATTTTACAGAACTTAATGCAACAGAATTTCAAAGGAGTAAAGGAAAAAAAACCCCACACACAAAAAAACCCCAGCCCAAACCTGTTAAGCACACTCTGCCTCCATTATCCTGACTACTCACTTTCTTGCCACTTTGTTTACACTCTCCCTCTGATAAGGGCTGCTCAACAGTCATGCCAGGTAACAGTTCTTAACTGAGATAGCTCTTGACTAACTATTAAACCATAACCTATGTCCTTTCTCCTTAGCAGCTGCTAATAATTTCAGGGCTCCTTTCTATTAACTGAATTTTACATCATGAACATAAAAAGAAATCATACCCTAAACTTTTATTCCAAATAACAGAAAGCTGAATGTGAAGCACCACCACAGTGCAATCAGTGTAAAATGTAAGTAATTATGCGACAGTTTTGCACTTTGCAATTCTCACTGAAAGGATCAGCGAGCAGTCCAGGGTCTCAGTCAGAGCCCCACTTACAGTGCGGTAGTCTTCTCTGCAGCTTTTGTAATACTTGCTAAAATAGGCAAAAGTCCTTCAGGAAAATGTTTAAGTCATAAACTATAATATTTCAGTCTGCGACAGCAACCCAAAAGGCAACTCTGAAGAAGTTCCCTTAACCCAGGACATCTGCCCAGCAGAGGACTCAACCTATGGTACTTCTTTACTCCTTCTCAGAGTGGCTTGTGGTGTGCAACTATTTCCCAAACACATCTAGCAGTATACAATTACCGCCCGAATGTCCCTTCAGTCATCCATTGTCAAGCAGACTTTTAGGTTTTTAGTTTAAATTTTTAAGTAAAATGCCATTAGATAACAGGCAACCACAGAAAGTGCCACTTGTGAGAGATATCCACTCTCAGATTAAACACCTTATCACAGCATCTATATATCAATAAACTGGGTCTCCTATGTATTCTAATTAAATTGTGTTATTTCTATTAGAAGCGTTATATGGTGCACTAGCATACAGAAATACATAAACACTGTTTTCTAAACAATACTATAACTTGGAGGACTAAAAAGACAGTGCAAGCATACATAGGCATATTAACATATACACAGGTGTTATAACAGGTGTTTACAGGTGTTATTGGGGCAACACACCAAGATCAATAAGCTTGTGCGTATGAAGCAGTCACCAGGTTACTGAAAAATGTAAAAAAATCCACGAACTCGGACAGTGCTAATTGCCTGTAAATACAGGTATACCAGCTTGTTAGGTATTCACTTCTTACTTTGCTCTTGTCTCAAGTGCACGCAGAAACACTGAATGAAGTGCTGCTCACCCTCCCAGCCACACTAGATGTGTTTCCCCGCTCAGCCATTGGGGAAGATCGGCATAGACTCTAACACGCTACTTGAAGATCAAGGATTCTATTTCCCCAAGAAGGAAAACGTCTGTTGAGACAATACAAATAAGCAGTTCCTGGCATCAGTGTTCACACCCCACCTCCCCAAACAAAAAAACCGAACCGAAGCGCCCTCCGCCCCGAGGCGGCACACGTGCCGAATGCCAGCGCTTACAGGGACAGGGGCCGGGAGCAGAGGCTGCATTTGCCCGGGCGGAGCGCAGTGGGAGCAGCCCCGGACCCCGGGCTCCTGCAGGCGGGAACGCCGCCGGTGCCCGCGCGCCCCCGCCAGCCGGACACGCGCAGGGGAGTCACGTGACCCGGGGAACCTCCCGGCAGGAGAGCCACCGGGGCAGCCCCGGGGGCGGGGGGGGAGAGCTGCCGTCGCCATGACAACTTCCAGGGGGAGGGAAAACTTCAAATCCCAACCGTCAGTGCAGGAGCGGCTCCCTCTTAAAGGCGCACGCACACACAGACACACACACAGAGGCGGGCTCCCTTCCCCCCTCCGCCCCCCAGGCACTGGCGATGGAGGAGGAGAGGAGGGGGGCA
>VZRQ01009868.1:516151-552007 GCA_013397975.1 Machaerirhynchus nigripectus | reverse complement strand
GCCCGGCCAGGGCAGGCGGCAGCAAGGCACTCCGGGAGCTGTAGTTCGAGAGGGAGGGGCGCGGTGGTGCCCCCGAGGTTTTTCCCCGGGTGGGAGAGAAAAGCTGGCCAGCGTCCGGCCCTGCCAGCGACCCCAGCACCCGGCGCCTCACAGCGCGGCGCTCAGAGCACCTCAAAAACCGGCGCTGGTCTCGCCTTCATCCCACGGTCTGCCCTAGGTGCTGCCTGGAGCGGGGCTCCTGGCTCAGGTGCCCCCGCCGCCTCTTCCAGCCCCTCGCCCACACCTGCCCCGGGGCTGCCTCCAGCCCGCTCCCCCTCCGCCCCTGCCACCACCGCGCGGACGCGGCTGTCACACAGCGCTGTGCCTTCCGAAGCAGCTCGCCACATTCACTCCGTAGGGAGATTTTCAAAGTTTTCTGAGCTGCTGACCGGTTCACCAGGCTGTTTTCAGCGGCTTTTCTTTCAGTCCAGTTTTTATAGGGGATGTAGAGCCGGACAGGGAGGTTTGCTGGCGACTGGCGTCACATAGTGTTATCTCCCACCACCCCTTTGGAAAAGACTAGCGTGGAAACTAGGAGCCAAATCAGTTCAGTTCAGTATCTGGGATCACGCCTGAGAAGGCTTACTATCAACCTACAAACTGAAGTCAGATTAAGGTAACTGCAAGAAAGTTAACACACAAACGTCAGATTGGATTACTTGGAGCATTTGACAACCACTTGGACGGGCGGTTGTGCTGCTCTGCAGTCACCCTCGTGTTTTGCCTCCAGCACAAGACTCCAGCACAAGACACGTGTCCCTCCGCACCAGTCTAATGTGACAATCGCTACCCATGTCTTGCAAGAGGGCAATTAGCAGTCTTTAATTCCGCAGACAGAAAAATCAAGATCTTGAAGTTTTCTCAGATCCTGGTGCGTCTTGGAGTGCCTCGTCATCCCCCTGGCTCCCCCTCTCATAATAGTCTTTGTAAGCAGTGTTATTGCAGCAAGAAATTACATTTTCTGTGCTTATTTGAAGGTTGTTATAGAAAACAGGATTTAATAAGGCGATAGAAAAAACAAGGCACCATTGCTTCTCCCCTTATTCTTCTATATGGGTTGAAGGAACAAGGCTGGAAAGAACCAAATCACCCCATCTATACCAAATTTTCTTCTTGTTCTATATAAGAGCAGAGTTAAAAGCTGCAATACTGTGTCAAAACTGCAGAAGAGCTGCAAGTTTGAACAATGAAGGGGAAGTAGATCCCCACTCATTCATCCCTCTACATATCTGAGTAGACTGTCAGAATCAAGGATATGTGGAAGTGGAGCCCTTACCACCTCTTAGTGGAGCATTTCAGGAGAATGGCAAGGCTGGAAGTGCAAGTGAAAAGGCAGCCTGTTGCTTCCTCTAAATTTTCATCATGGCAGCCAGCAATAAATAAGCAGCAACTTACCAGTCTCCTTCTTCACCTCAGATCTGTTGCAAGTACCTCATACTGGCCTTCCAAACAGCAACAAAAATTTTCATTCTTGCCTCAAAGAAATGGCAAAACCCAAGGTAACTCAGAGAAGAGAAAATCCACACAAACTAACATGTAACCTTATTTGGATAACACATCAGTTTCAAACTAATAGTACCCCTCCTGTAAAAAAAATTTTTTTTGCTGTAAGACTGGTTAAAAAAAATCTGTCATGCCTTGGCTTCTAACGCAAACCTTACCGGGTGGATATTTCCTTCTGAACTTCATAAAGATGTTCTTTTATGGGTAAAGAACATGCTCAGGAATTGCTTGTAGAGGACAGTCCCTGCTTCCACTGGAACGAACAAACCTTTGGGAACAGATGGCAGATCACTTTTTTTTTCATAAAGAAATTTCATAAAAATAAACTTTCTCACTTTTGTAGAACAGCTAATTGAGCTTAATGAATCAATGGTGTTTAACTGAATCCCTGAGCTTATGTGACATGAATCAGTTTCACAGGGACACAAATGTCCCACATCTGAGGAGTTTTATTTTGCGGTTTCTATGATTAAATAAAGAGTAGGGAAGGAACTACATCCCCCCTTTCATTTTATGAAATTAACATAATTTTTGTTGCAGTTTCAAGGTTTCTCCTGTTTGAGAGACTTCTCCAGGCATGAAAGGAAAAAGTAACAAAATCAAAATGCTTGGTGGGCAGATTTCAGAGAGAAGGAGAAAAGGAGAAAGAAAGCATTTCCAACCGAATTTTTATAGTTGCCTAGGTTTTGAACTCTTAGTCCTTCTGAAAATACTGCCTAGAAATCAGATATGCCGTAGAGACTAGTTTTGCACCACTCCCTCCCTTGGAGATGTTTTATTTTTCCAAACAAAACTGAACCAGGTAAGCCAAGGATCCTGCTTCATCAAACCTTCAGGGATGTTATTTTTACATTAACAGTACTGGTTTTTCTTCCCTATGAAAATGAGTTTCCAGCCAAGAGATTACATCTTATGTGGATTTGTACTTGATTTTATAGAAATATTTCCAGTTTTCTGAACAAGGGTTGGATCAAAATTCCAAGGCTGATTGAGGGCAGAAGCTGGAGCAGTGAGGGATAGTTTCAATTTAGTTAATTTTAGCTGCCTCTCCTAGCTAATTTTTATGGGATCAGAGTGCCAGTTACTTAGAAATGGCTCTGGAGACAAAGTCCAGTACCATTTTTTTGAAGCTACAGGTATTATTACTGCTGTTCTTCCTGTATGTTTCATCTCATATTAATTTGGGGGTAAAGAGAAATTAAAATAGTCACAGATGCTTACAGTTTGATACCACAACCCATCAAAATCTGACATTTTGGATTAATTTTTTGAACACATTGGGGAGATTTAACTATCTTATTGAAACATTGCAAAATTGTTCATCACCAAAACCTCTTTATAATTAATCCCCAAAGGTGAAATTCACTCCTGTACAGACAGCTTTGCATGGGTCTTTGTCACATAAGTACTGCTTTATGGAGACTGTGGGCAATGATGAAGTGTAATTAAAGCAGTCTAACTTGAACAGTCAAAACCTTGTAGCAAGCCTTCTGCAGATGCAATCTGCATCCTTCAGTGGTGAGCTCCTCTCTCACATGAATGCAATTTGTAAACCTTGAAATTGTCAGTGTCTTGGTAAAACAGAAGGGGTTAAATGATGAATTGTGTGGTAGCTTTATGAATGAATATTGCAGATAATCATTGATACTTGAAAGATGCACTGCAACAGAAAATAGAAGGGTGGAAATAATGACACTAGAGGATATTTCACCATAAACACTGACATGGTCATTTAGATACAGAATCTAACAAACTGAGTAAGGGTTATTTAGTAAGTAGTGGGAATACTAGTTTGCACATACAAACACAGCCAGCAGATACCTCCAGTATTCCAGGTTTGATGTACAGCCTATTCTTTTTCTTTCAGCAGAGGCAGCTGGACCAGCAGCTGTGGAGCAGTGCAGCAAGAATGCTGTGAGAGGGGCCAGGCCATTATCTATCCCTTCCCTGTCTGTGGTGGCAAGCAGCACAGCCCAGGTAAAAAGATTACTCCTAATCTAGTAGTTTAGGCTTTGAATTTTCATGACAACCTCAATCAGTGGGAAGATACACAAAAATATGTTCATAATCCAGAGGTTGCTGATATCTGGGTTAGGGGCCCTGAGAGCCTTGAAAGTTAAACCCCAAATATTTCTTTGTGTTCTCATGAGTTCTAAATGAAAATGAGGGGAAATGAAGGGAAAATGAAAGATCAAACTCTAATGGGAACAATTGGAAAAGTTTCCATTTCACACACAAGTGAAAGAATGAACTTTTTAACAGAGCAGAAAAGTCAGGCAATTTCAGGTCTCCTCACTGGTTTTGGATCCCCAGGAAGAAGTATGATTTGTAAGCATTCCAGGTTTAGATCTTTTATATCTCTATGCTCATATAAAATTCAAAATAGTTTGGAAATGGTGATGGGTGGAGAGGCTATAATTTAATATCAAATATCTTACAGATGAAGAAAGAAATGATCTGTTTACACCTGAAATTTCAGGGTATGTAGAATATTGTGAGTTTGAAGGAATACATATGGATCATTGAGTCCAGCTCCTGGCCTTGCACAGGAAAACCCCCAAAATCACATCCCACATATCAGGTATATCTCAGTATATATCTTTAGTGTTCAGTGACTGTGTATTTCAGTAGAATATGCAATTAAAAATACTGCTGTCTCCTAATTACAGGGCCTGCTTTTGTGATTCGCATTGGCATTAGCTGATTCCACTGCCTGCATTTCTGCTCCTGCCATTGACCTAATTCTAAGTACAAGAAACATGATTACTTCAGGCAGATGACCATTTTTTACAAACATCTTTGTCCTTTGTATAGGAAGGTAAAAAATGGGAATATGATTCTGGTGTTCTAGCAGTAGTGCTCTTAAGTCTGTGAGCATCTAACTAGGTGAAACAAAGTTTGTATCTGAGTGGATGCGCTCTTACCACATCATCTAATTAGCTTAGCAAAAAGCAAGCAGGCTTTCAAGAACACAAATATTCTTCACGTCCTGTCTACTTATATCAGCTAGTATAGTTAAACAGAGATGTCACTTCCATATATCAAACTAGCCTTGTTTGTAGCAAGCAAGCATTATAATGAAACTCTACAGTAAATGTTTATAAAATAGATGCACTTGGTTTTATGTGAGTAACTAAAACACAAATAGAGCTCTCAGCTTATACAATTTTAGAATATACAGTGAAATTTTCATAGGTTATTTTCAGGTCTTTGTTTACTGTTACTGGTTAAAGACTAAGGATCTGGTGATACTGGGGCCAAAGGGCCGTGATCTCATCACACGCATGTTCTGCTACACAAGAGCACACATGTATGAAGGCTGCACTGTATTTAGACAAAACCTTAGAGCTTGAAAAACAATCACACAACTTTTATGGTGAGCTGAGCACGCTTGATCATAGTAAAATCATGTTGCTTTATAGAATTGTTCCTCAAATTGTTCCTCCTTACTGTTTCAGTAAGGTAGAAAAAAATGGGACTTAAAGCAACACAGGCTTGTAAAGCAAAATGAAATACTAATATGCAACTGCATGAAAGACTCAATGGTGTTATGTTATAAAAACCAAGTAGAACAGAAAATTTTGTTCAGTACTAATTTAAAACATTTATTATTCTCAAAGTGTTCTTATGAGGATGATATATCTTGTTTCAGGACTAGTTGGGCAGAAATAGGTGTGTTAGTGAAAGAAGCTTGAAATGCCAAAAAATAACAAATTACTATAGATTAGACTGCTATTTTAATATGTCATTATTTGACTATTAAAATTAAATTTGGAGGGAAGATAAAATCCAATATATACTCCTAAGTGATGTCTCTATAGCACTATCTATCAAATAAGGCTGTTTTTCCTTCAGTTTAAACTGTTATCCTATGTTCCACACAGCCGAGTAATGTCACTCACTCTCTCTAAAGTTTCCCATGTGGCCAAGTAATTTAAGTATGCCATCACCAGAGCAACTCTGCAGCTGAAAATATACTGCTATTAAATCCAGAGAGAATAGGTCACTAATTGCAGCTTAATATTAGAGATGGACATGAAATACTGAGCCAGCCATCAGAAAATGCACTGGTAATCCAAACCCATGTTATAATTGAAAAGACAAAGAACTGTTTATGTCTTCATGAATAACTTTTACAATTACAGTAGCTAAGTAAGACAAGGACTGCTACTTCTGTTGCAGAATACAGCTTTATTATTATTTAAGCTAAGGAAGAAGTTTTTCCCCCAAAACCTACTCTTTGTATGGAATGTCCCCTTGGGTAGGTTTCCCTGTATGAAAGTTGTATCAACAGAGCATGTGACAAGATACAGCATGTGTGGAGCATCACAGGAGGTGGTTCCTTCTCCCTGAAGGATTGCAATCTAAATGAAAAGGGAGAGTATCACATAAGCAACACCCAGTTCTCAAGCTGGCTGCTCCAAGGGAGCCATTGGCCAGGAAGCAGAGCATAGGGTATCACCTCCTAGGTCTCTAGCATCTCCCCAGGAGTGGATGTGTGTGTGAGTTGGTGAGGAGGAAGGTGTATTCCTGTAACAGGTTTTTGGTTTTACTGCAGAAATTAATGTTTTGGAGTCCTTTGCACCTCTTTCCAGATGCAGTTTCCAGAAAAGGCTGCAATTTTATAACCAGATGAACTAGAATCCACCATGGGTGGTAGTCACTTGGGTAAAGCTGTTTATTTTCTGTGACATCACTTGCAGAATTATTGCCTCTTGAAGTAGAACTATTCATGGATTGATTTAAAATAACTATTTTCATTACATCTTTAGGCTTCATCTTATCAATTTTATGTATAACCTTTCTTTTAGCTGAATTGCATGTGGTTTAGGTTGTGTTCTGAATCCCCCACTGATTTCCACTTTCCCTCTTTTCCTACCAGTTCCATATCTTCATTTTCAAGCAAAAGTTCTTGAACTGAAAAAAAGTAGAAGAAAAAGGAAAGAAGGAGTGTTGTGTATGAAATTCACTATCTTTTTAGCAAAACAGAGAGTAACATGATTTCTCAGACCCAAAATAAGTTGAAACAAAAAGGACCTGGTTATTACAGAAATGCAACTCTTTCAGTAGCTAGATCAGTGTTGTGGGGTTTAATTTGCTGTAACCTTAGATTTCTTCACATAACTGCTTTCTTGAAATATTTGGGTTTTTGTCTGCTCATTCTCAATAAGTATCTTTTCATGTGGTTATAATCAATCTCAGTAGTGCTGCAAAACTACTGCAAATAACATTTCTATTTTATAAAGGCTGTTAATACAATATAACCGTGATATTCTCTTATTTTCCCTTTTTTCATACTGAGATTTTAAAATCAAACATGGAATGTTGTAAAAGGCCCTTGCATTGTAAAAGGCCCTTCCTATTTGGATTATTTCTCTTATTCTTAGCCTTTTATGCATTCTCAGAAGCAGCTTTTCCTCAATATTTATCAATCAGGTGTTGCTGCCTTAATAAAGATTCTAGTGAGATTCAACTACTCCATCAGACTGGACGGTCAAAGGAAGTGCTCAGAATGTCTTAAGCCAACAGCATTTGTTGCTGATGATTTAAGTGGGCTCTAGTCCTTTATTATTGTATCTACAGGTCTATGAAACTGGAATATATTTAGCAAAAAAGTAATTTTAGGAATTACATAAGCTTTTAAAATCCAAAGCAATTTTGATCTTGAATTCTGTGCTCAGTGAAGGGGTAACAGTACCAAGTTTCCTTGTTCATAGTCACCTCTATGCAGTTACAAAATGTTTCTTAAATTCAACAAAATATGCCAATTCTCATCTTGCTGTTTCTTATCTCTGCAGAACTAAATACAATCACAGCATTCTGAGGTTTGGGTTTTTTTCCTAGGACACACACTCTCCAGTTATTTTCAGCTTCACAAAGCATTTTGTTAGAACAGCCATACTTTCTCTTGTTAAAGATATCTAAGCGGACTGTGATTAATGTTTAAAGAGCTCCATGTGTACCCAATTATGAAACCAATTAATTTAGTCAAAGACTAGATTAACTACCATCTGTGGCCTGATTGTTTCTTAAATTTGAGTACTTCTGATCAAAGTTGTCATAAACAGTCTTACACAGCATGTGACAAATCAGTGTTGTCCAAGAATGTTTTGATATGAAGAGAGTTCATCATTAGGTTCAATATTATTACACAACTTCTATCACCATTCTTTACAGTATGTATTATTTGGGATGCATTTTATTTGTTTCACTAGAAGTGAAACCTTGGAGTTTGCTAATAAAATAATGCTGCTGTTACTTATGTAATAAATAATACAAGAACCGAGATGATAAATATACACACAGTAGAGGACAAAAGCCAAGGGGAAGGCAGGAAACAAAAGCAAGCTGGAGAAACAAATGAAGCAGAAACTTGAACTCTGATTGGCCTTCATGATAAGACCTTGCATGGATATACAGCTGGTCACCAAACAGGCCACGCACCTATTCAGCTACTAGCTATTTGATTTTGCTTTTCTCTTTTACACTTCACAGTGATCATTCATACAGTAGATAATGTTCAGCTGTTCTAGCCAACATGGGAATCTGTTATACCATCTACAGCTAGAATTTACTCTGGGAAGCACATCTCTGCTCTGACTAGAGCAGAGAAGATGAGGTAGTGGGTTTATTTAAAGATAGAAACTTAAACAGTGGTGGAGATTGTAGACATGGGAGAATGGTCACCCTTTTGATCATCTGGAAAGACATTTCCTCTAGTTACAAAGGTATTCAGCCAAGCAATAGCTTGCCATGGAGCAGAGAAATGCATGTAAAACAAATCTTTCTGAGCCAGTATGGTTCCTTAAAATGCCAGTTTTTAACATTTAAAACAACAAAAACACCTTACAGGTGAAGAAACAGTTCAATTCCATGCAGAATCCAGATAACCTGAAAAGATTTTTCTCTCTCAGAAACAAAGCCACATATGTATATATACACACACACATAAATATCCCTATGTACACATACAAAACCCAGTAGCAATTCCTTGTCATGCAAGGAAAGCTCAGTATGAAAACTAAAGTCAAGAGAAAGGAATATTGAAACATATTCTTACACATTTTTCTTCCTTCACATCCCTTCTTATAAATATGACAGAAATTAGAGACATTGATGAGTGAGGTCTTACCAGTATGGCAAAATTATGCAAAGAAAGGGTCATTATGAGAGTTCTTCCTACTGCCTATTGAGAAGAAATACAGCTTCTTTGAATAAGTGACAGGCAGGAACAGCTAGAGAAAGAGGTTGTAAGGAAGTCCTCTTGGTACAAGATATACAAACTTCTAAGCTCCATAAGCTTCTTGAAGTTTCATTTTAGAGAGCTTTCTTTTAATTTTGATATAGCTTGCTTAAGAAATGATGACATAGAAATCATCTTTCTTCAAAATATTAAGTGATCTGATAGTCCTTTTTTATCTTTCATTAAGGAAGAGTGGGGATCCTGGAGTTTATGGAAAGGTTGTTTGAATATCTGCTAGCTTGACTCTAACATAACTAATGCTCCTATCTTCAGCACATACTGTGGGCTTTTAGGCAGTATCAGCAGATTTATTATTTTAAAAAAACTCCAATAAACAACAAAACAATGAAGCAAACCCAAAACAGAATAAAAAAACCCTGTGGTGTGCCATCTTTGAAAGAATCAGAGCAAAGGAAAATATATTCAAAAAATTACCCAAATTACCCATTACAAGAGCTGAGAAATGCAAAGCACAAGCTCATTACTCCCTAAATTAGAACTTGTGGTGGTTTCACCCCAGCCAGCAACCAAGGCCCACATAGCCACTCACTCACTCCCCCACCAGTGGGACTGGGGAGAGAATTGGAAGGGTAAAAGCTGGAAAGCTCATGGGTTGAGATAAAGACAGTTTAATAGGAAAAGCAAAATTTGCTCACACAAGCAAAGCAAAACAAGGAATTAATTCACTGCTCCCCATGGGCAGGCAGGTGTTCAGCCATCCCCAGCAGAGCAGGGCCCCATCATGCATAATGGTGACTTGGGAAGACAAACACCATCACTCCAAGTGTCCCCCACTCTTCCCCCTGACTTTATATACAGAGCATCATATCATATGGTCTGGAATGTCCCTTTGATCAGTTTGGGTCACCTGTCCTGGCTGTGTCTCCTCCCAGCTTCCCAGGCACCCCCAACTTCCTTGCCAGTGTGGCAGTACCAAAAGCAGAGAAGGCCTTGGCTCTGTGTAAACCTTGCTCAGCAATAACAAAACATCTCAACATTATGAACCCTGTGTTCAGCACAAATCCAAAACATAGCCCCATACCAGCCACTGGAAAAAAAAATTGCCCCAGAAGAAACCTGCACAGCTATATTCAATATCTGTTTCCTTTTTTTCCCCCCTTTCTTTTAAAAGAGACGCATTTCAGATTAGAAAATAGAACACAAAGGCTATTTTTATCTGATTACCCAAGCTTAGAGCTATAACCAGGCTATTATGATAGTCAATTGAACTTTTTGTACGTAGTTTACTCTATGTTATGCTTTGTTAATGAGTCTGTGACAGGGCACAAAGAGAACAGCTACATGTCTCTACTGCTCTGGATGTTGCACTCTGCTCACGTGAAGTCCATAGAGAGAGAGGGGGGAAATTCCCA
Source organism: Machaerirhynchus nigripectus (assembly GCA_013397975.1). Lineage (NCBI taxonomy): Eukaryota > Metazoa > Chordata > Aves > Passeriformes > Dicruridae > Machaerirhynchus > Machaerirhynchus nigripectus. Next base: position 541,849 of record VZRQ01009868.1, on the reverse strand, counting down.
TAGAAGCAGTTAACCATATCCACCTGGGAGAAGGTGTTGGTGTGAAATAATAGGATTATTACAATAAGTGATTTCTTTACTACTTGATGAGAAAAAAATCTTGCCTTTTTAGGGAGGTGAGAAAGAGCCTGAGGAAGAAGACATAGTGAATTTCTAAAGGAAACAAATTTATAAAAGATTTAGGGTTAAGTTACAGTAGCATTAATACTCAAGTAGTCAAGCCTCAGAAGGAATAGAAAAAATTTTTCTTTGTTGACACATTTGTACAGACTGTATTTAGTTTGGGGAATTTCTGAGTAAGAAAAATTAACTTCAAGGAAGGTTGTAGCCTCTAGGGGTTTAGCAGGTAGGGGACAGATTTGTTTTCAGAACATTTTTTAAACATGTCTTAATATCTCTGAATTTGCTCTAGTTACAGGCATAGTTTGTTCTACTTTATTATTTGTCCAGAAGAAGTTCTTTTTAGAGATTATACATCTATCATATCTTTGGGTGACGTTATCTTTAAGAAAAGGAGAAACTTAGTTAATATCAAGCTCCTGGCTGAATTTGGCTTCTTTTTTTGTATAAGTGAAAGCCTTGATCCTGCCAGAATATTTATGTGGACAAGTGTTTGCGCTTCCGATAATTCTATCCTAACTTAGCTAACTGTAGGTAAAAAATAAAGATCTTTGTGTTCTTGTTTCATTACTCAGTTCTACATCTGCAAAATAATTGTTTCTTTTGTCATCCTTTAACCATTTTTGTCACTTTTTCCAAGGTGAATGTTTAGTAAAGCTTGGTTTAAACTATGCAAGACTGAGGCTATGTATGGTATCTTTTTGTTCTGGAGAAAAGTGTAATACCAAACTTGAAATATATCAGGCACAGGGATCGTTCCCTACCCCTGAAATGAAATGCAGTGAGTCTATAACAACCTGAACAACAATTCTTCAGAGAGCAAAGATCAAACTATGGATTAATAGGTGCCCTTGCTGATGCTGTAACTATTGTAACTACATCTGTCTCAATTCTGGTGTGAGCAGAATTAACTACATTTATATAAACTTGGCAGTTTCTCAGAACAGCTAACAATATTTCCACTTTTTATGACATTTTGGAGAAATGTCCACACCACAATAAAGGTAAGGAAGTGGTTTTGTATGAATTCAGTGAACATAAAACATTCCATACTGAATGGTCATTTTCAAGAACAAATGTCCAGCTGTTTACAATGAGCAATAGGATTATATAATTCTAGCTCATTTTCTTACTTATTGTGATTTTTAAAATTTGCTTTAATAATATCAACTGTATGTATTTCCAGTTCTTTAAAAATTAACACTTTAACTAAACTGCACTGAAATTATGTCCTTGTAAATATTTACTCAGAAAGCTTCTCACTGGGGTGAGGGACAGGAAGCGAAACCTATACACTGAACAATTATGGTTGGAATTACTGCAAACCTAACAAACCTATCTGTTTAGCAATAGAGGTAAGAAATGATGCAAATTGTTATAATATGGGGGAAAACACAAAGCAAAGGGAAATAAAATGTTTTTATATAAATAGGCTATTGCTTGGAAACATATCAATCTCAAATTACAAAATCAAACAGATTTCTAAATGAAGTTCAAACTGGTGTGACAGCATTGAAAAAAGCTAACAAAACTAGCATGAATAGAATTTACTCAGCTTCATTTCCCTTTAACCTGAATACTTTCTTTCCCTGCTTCTGTGTAGAATTGTAAAATGGAGTCTATGTAAAGATATAGTTATCAGTCATACCAATGTATGGCTCTAATTCAGGAAAGCACTTAAGTAGGTGATTAACTTCAAGCATCCACTTACCCACTTTCCTAATTATGAACTTAAGTGCATACCAAAAGTTCTTTCCTGCACTGGCTTCATGCTACGCCTGTTGACCGCAGAGAGCACAGCACTATCTGAGCCAGTCTGAAAGGACCGTGCTCAGGGGCTGGAAATGCACAGCTGCCTGGTGCTCAGGGTGAGTTCACTGACTGGCTTCCAGTGCTCAAGCTGCCTCGGTAAAGCCTGTTATGTTATGCAGCTTGCAGTATATATGCTTCCTTCTGTTCATCTCCTCTAGTTTCTGCAGAGCATTTCCCTCTCTGTTTTTCCAATATACTGCTATTCCTTTTGTAGGGAGAGTACTACTAGATATCAAAATCAGAGGAGTTGAATAATAGCTCAAATAAAGGGCTTATGATCATGAAGCCTAAAGTATGATCCAAAAAGACCTTACTCAGTAGCTGTTTCATTCTAGATGCACTTGACTTCCTTTGTTTCTTTTCCTTTTAGTGTGTTCATGTGTCTAGACACCTGTTACTGTGCATGTCCTGCTTGGAGTTTTCCTATGTTCTACCTTAGTCTGGCAGCAATCTGGGAACCATTTCTCTACCAAATCCTCTAAGCAGCTTCATCTGGAAGGTATTCTCAGAGCTTACCTAATACTTACTACAGGATTAGGCCCCTGACAAAATGCAGCTGTAATGTTTTTTTTCTAAATCAGTGCTAGGAATAACTTTCTGTAATGGCAGCTACAACAGCCTGCAAACTGTTATTGAGTATTCCTGCCTTTAACAGAAATGCCCCAATCAATAAGTTAAAGTTGGGGTCTCCCTTTCTGATCCAATTTATGACAAATTCCTTTCTGCATGATGTCACAGTGTCAGAGTACAGATAGAGGGCACATTCTCCCCAATATCACCCAGAGATTCATGGTTATAGACATTTCCTGAGGGAGAGAGGTTTAAATCCCTGCAGATGGAACCAAGAGTGGAGTCTGGATCACCTTGTTGAATTTTTCATTTAAGAGGAGTAGATGCATTGTCAAGAAGGATTTGTCATAGATAACCTGGAAGCTTAAGTCTCAACGATCACTGGATATTTTGGGAAACCCATAGAGTTAGAAGGTGAACCATTGGCAAGGGAGAACTTGATGTTCCACTAAATTATTATATTCCTCATAAGAAGAGAGAAACTTCCTGCCATCTGTTTCATTCACCGTAGTGCTTATAATTTCTCTTAAAAGTCTTGGGTTTAAATGATTTGTACATTTAAACATCAAAACTCCTGTAGTACTTTTCTGGACAGAAAGGCTATGTTCATATCAGCAAGAGGCTTTTCTCACTGAAGATGTAGATTTATGCACAGGCGATTGTGTCTTATGTTCCTGTTACTTACATTTTTTTGAGGTTTTCTTTGGATTTGGAGTAATCTGTCCCCTGGCCTTGATGTCTGGCCTGGAGTGGACAATATTATGCATGCTTCCATCCCTTCTAGCTTAGTTTTATCTGAAAAGAATTCAGATTTTGGACTCTAAACCAGTTCCATGCTGTGAAGTGGAGCACAGTAGGTGGCAATGAGTGGGAAACATGCTTGAGAACAGTAATCTTTGATTGAACAAATATGCTAATGTAGTATAATATTCCTTCAGTAAAGATAATGATCCAATTTATTAATAACATAATACCTTGCTGATGGTGTTGAAACATGAGCATTATTTTACACAGGACTTTGATATACCTGAAAGAACTATATAAATAAATATGTGAAAGTAACTGCATACTATCTCATAAAAATTAACTAATTCAATGACTACAGCAATAGGTTTTTTTGGTTTGTTTTTTTTAAATGGGTGCTTATTTCCTAAAAAAGTGAGGAGATGGTCTTTTAGCATCTTTCAACATATAAACACACAAATATTTAGTAGATATTACTGCAATTAAAAAAAAATCCCATCAGACTTTCAGAAAATCTTTTTGAAGTCTTGCGTCTGGCATTTAACAGCTCTTTTGCCCTGCTGGCCATGATGCTTTTGGTGCAGCCCAGGATGTGGCTGGCTTTCTGGGCTGTGAGTGCACATTGCTGGGTCGTGTTGAGCTTCTCATCAGCCAACACCCCCAACTCTTCTCCTCAGGGCTGCTCTCAGTCTGTTCTTCTGCCAGCCTTTTTGTTCTTGGGATTTTGTATTTGTTCTTGGGATTGCCCTGACCCAGGTGCAGGACCTTGAACTTGGTCTCATTGAATTTCATGGTCTTATAACATATTGAAATGTGGTTCAATAATAGACTAAAATCAGTGGTGATCTGCTCCTGGCTATAAATGCAAACAAAGGTTTTGTGGGTTTAATTTTAACCATGTTATTTTTCATCTCTAATTTCTTGGTTCCATATCTTTGCACGTTTCACTTAAGTTAACAGGATATTTGTTCAGATATCCTGTTGGTACAAACCCTATGGCTTTTAAACCCCACATCTGCTGTTTGGAATTGTAATTAACTCATTGAAATTTTTTAAAGACTTATAAAAAAAGAAGACACGATTTGAACAGAAAAAGACTTTCAAGTCTGCATAAAAGCCTGATGTGAGGATAGAGTGTGAGAATTAAATGCCAGCTGGGTTATTGAAGATTTTGATCATATAATTGCAATTGTTTCAGTGAATTTTATTGTAGTAAGTACACTAGGGCACGCTCAAGTCAATATGAATCATCAGAAAGATATAAAGTAAATAAGTGCTCACATAAGTAAAGCTATAACTCAGAGGAGACAGGTAACTGTATACATAAAAGTAACACCCTTGTGGCAAATTTGTCCCCTGGTTGTATCTCTGTTATCTCTCTCTCCAGGTTCTCACTAAAGTTACGATGGACATTAATTTTGCACACATTGTGCTCAGCAATACTGCCATCTTCATCACTTACATCAGATAATTGACTTGATCTAGAAGATTTTTTCTGTATTCTGGTTAAGAAACAGAAAGACCTTCACTTCCTGTATTCTTGCTATCAAATTGATGCCAAAATACTATAGTGCTATTTACAGTTGCTTCCTCACTTCTAGTTTCTGTTCTGGTTCTCTACTGATTACTGTCTTTCCACACAAACTATAAAGTCTTGCTACTCATCTTGCATGGACCTTGATCACTCAATAACCCAATATATTTTTTGTATAAACATACATAATTACATTTAAAACTTGTGGACTATTACTTCAGTGTTACAGAGATGCATTTCTTTTAAAACTGTATCAGGAAAATACAGGCAATCTTTTGAAATTTAAATGATTAATGTCATAGACTAGCTAAATTTGCAGTTAAGATAAAAAGAAATAACTATTTAGTGCTAAAAATGTGAGAATATGAATTGAGGACTTTGAGTTTTTGGGGTATCAGTGCAAAGTATAAATGAAACATTAGGTTTATATTAAAACATTGACTTACGCAATTTGTGTCTTTAGAGCCATTCTCTCACATGTGGAAGTTAAGTGGCAGGTTATGTCTGGTTTTCCAGTGTGACTGTAGTGCAATTTAGTACAGTTCTGTGCAGAAGGCAGCATATGAGAGGTTGGGGACTGGGTGCGAACTGGAGATTACCAGTGTGCAGTACCCCCCTCCCTCACTCTCTCGACTTCCCTTTCTAGCCCTGACAAGACTACACATTTTTGTAGCAGAGGTGGTAGAGACACAGGGGCTGGACTCGAGGGCTGTGTTGAGCTGACCTTATTGGCTCTGTGGCTCCCAAAATCTCTTCTATGCTCTCTCCTAGCACATACCAGGAAGCTTCTAAACTATTTGCAAAACAGGGCTGAAAAAACAAGACAGGGAAATGGCTGTTTGTTATGTAAATTTATCTTATTCTTAGGGATTCTTGCCCATTGTTAGAAACTAATTCACAACATTTTATTTTACATATGTCATTCTCATTTTTTAACCCATTAAATAATTAATGTTTGCAGAAATGAAGCCTGATCTGAAAGTCAAAGCATTATTTGTTCTGTCGTGAACTGTTTTGTGGCAAGTGAAATAATTTTTAAAGATGTACAGTATTTCACAGCTATTGTGAAAGAAGAATCAGAATAAGTGATTTATTTTATTCTTTAAAATAACTGTGTGATAGTTTGTTCTGAAAATTCACCAAAAATTAAGCTTTGTAGATAGGATTTCTTGTGTAACATTCTTTGATAGCTACTTTAAAAAAAAGGAAAATAAAATACAAATTAATGTGATATTTTGAGCTCCACAGTTGCTTATTATATACTAATAACATTTTAAAATCTTAAAGATGAAAACTGAAATAAGATGTTGTTAAGCACTTTAATTTTATCTGCATTTTTTTCTGTCAAAAATAATTTTAATATTAAAGGACAACTGTAGACTCCTAATGACTTGAATACAGTTTGACTGTTTTCATGAAGTGCTCTGTGGGATGTCAGAATATTTAATTCAGGATGTTAAAAACATCCCAAAATGTCACAATAATTATATCACAGCAGGCAATTAAAACACTGGAAAATGCCAACTGACTAAGTGTGTTCTCTGTTATTTAGGAAACTAATGAGTGAGTGACACATAAAGCAGAATATACAAATTATAGCCACAAAATCCCATATATATTCTAATTGATTTTAGTATAAATGTGTATTAAAATAAAGCAACCTGTATTAACAAAAACAAATAAGTATTTATTTAAAGCTGCTATTTCGGCTATAAGCTCTGTAATTCCCCAGGCATTAGAAACTGTTTTTATGTTTCCCCTTCATTATTTAGTTAATTAGTTATAAATTTGTATTATGACACTGTAATATGGGCTTGTTCACGAAGACCTTTCTAACTACAGTGGTTCCATTCACTGCACTGCAATAGTCTCTGCCAAATTCTCCACGTATCTTTAAATTAGTCTAAGGGCAGCTAGGGGAGACCTGTGTGTTTGTGGGGTGGAAAATACAACTCCCTTCAGAGCAGATCAGAGAAACTGTAAAGTCTGTATGGACTTGGGGGAGTTACAGCACAAGTAATGATGCTGGTTCCTAGACAGAAAGAAACAGAGGCTTGGAGTTCTTCTAGCAGAGTTCCTGCATTTGAAGGCAATGGGTTAATTGAAACAGTAATTCAATAAGAGAGATGCTTTTGATTTAATTTGTACAGGGATTTAATCCATAATTATTAAACCAACATCCTATGTTAGCAGACACTATGGAAATAAACTCATGCTATTCAACTTACGGGAAAGAAGCATAACACTTTAAAAAAAAGAAGAAAAAGGAGGGGTGTAATAAAGATGACAATAGGCAATTATTCTCATTAGTTAATGAGGCTCAAATAACTATTATTACTGCAGCTGAATTGCTTAAATAACAGAAAACTATATGAAGTGCCAGGCAGAAAAAGAAACTATGAGAGATAAATGAAGAATCACTGTCACTGCTCCTATGCAAGGCTATAGTAGGCAACAGCCTCTTTGCTCCATTTTTAGGTTTTCCCCATTACCTGGGGGTCCAACAGCAGTTACCAGAGTTTTAGTTGTTTATTCTTCCCCCTTCCCTTGAGCAGACCTTAATATTCATGGAGCTGCAAGGTGAACTGGATCTGGCAATAATCTGGTTAAAAACTAGACCCCCCCCCCCCCACTGTAATTTTCATGGACATGAGATCTATGTTTGGTGCACTGTGTTTTCCTGCATGCTTTGCTAGCACCAGAGAGGGGACAGGAACAGGCAAGGGGAAGACAGGCTCAACCCCTCAGCAGTAGTGTGGATTTATACTGAATTAAACTAATTGGGGAATCATGACATAAATCATTGTGTTACATTCATAACTGCAACAGTTCAGACAGAATGAATTATTGCTGCATTGACTTGAGCACTGGCAACATCAGCATTTAGCACTCTTTCAAAATTACTACTCTTTTCAGTTCCTTACAGTTCCTTGACATGAAATAATCCTCAGATTTCTGTAACAGAGCTGAGTGCACTGAATGCCCCAAAGGCATCTAGGAAAAAGAGGAACAGTTACTCTAATTTGGTTTGGTTTTTTGGTTGTTTTTTTTTTTTTTAGACACCCCCATTGCTTGTATTTAAAACTTAAGCAGTATCTTGCACTTCTCTGGTTGTTTTTTACATGTCCAGAGTTTTAGCTCTGGTTGTGGACGTTCCATTTGTAGCTGAGTTTCCTTTCTGTATCTGGCATCATGCAGTGGTCAGTAATTACTCAGCCCTTACAGTGTTTGCATTTTGTGTTTTGAGGTGTATTATCTTGCTTCTGGCTCTATATTCATGTTATTCTTTCAGCAGGTTGTTGAAGCTGGTATCTGATATCAGCCTTTGAGCATTACTTATTGCTGGTAGACCTTCAAAAGCAAGAATTTTGGGTCAACTGATTACCTGCGCTACTACTTCTGGGGAAGAAGAGCCCCAAAAATCCTACCCTTATGTGTAGTTTTGAGTCAGGCTGAAGGGAAGACATTGAAATCTTTCCTCATTTGGTTGCTGTTGAATAAGTGTGCATATCATACTCACCTGAAGGGTGATTCCTATTCTCAGAGAAGTCCGACTTAATGCCATGAGATAGACCCTCGTATCCTGGGGATCTAAAGGCTGAGTAGTTGAGGAATAAAAAATGATGTTCTTCCATGTCTTCACACACAGACTAAATGAAATGTTTTAAATGTGTCAGCTTAAATAACATTGAAGCTCCTAGTTCTGTCACTTTTAACTGCATAGATCCTTTTTTTTTGGTTATAAACACCTTCAGGAACTTTCTTTTTGAGTAATCAAGAAAAGCCTAGTAGTTTATTCTGGTAATAGCTATCTTAGGTGAGGACATAGGATATATATCTATTTATCTGAAATATGTAGAAAATGCTTAGAGAAATTTATACATATATCTCTCAAAGAATTTTTGATTTTCAGGAAAGCCAAGATATAGAATGAGATAGCTAGTAAGATTAGTGGGTAGTTTCATTGCAGTACACCTTTTTGTTCCACAAAGGTCAATATACTTCTCTGCTAGTTTTCATGATATAAATAAAATTTTTACACTCCATATTAAGAAAGGGATGATAATCAAAAACCCCCAAACAGCTCCAACCCCTAGATGTTACGAATTCTCCTATTTAGCATGGATTTTACTGGTATACGCAGCTCCATATTTCAGTGTCTTGTTTGGTTTACTGCATTAAGGATAGCACTACGTAATGAAAGAGACTCCATGAGATCTCTTAAAATGGCAGACAAGATGCACTTGCATAAGAACTCTGCAATGTCTTTACTATCTGTTCATATTACAGATTTTATGTAAAAACGTGACTTAACTGTAATTGTGAAAGTTATATCAGTAGGGCTTCTTTTGTACTTGAGGACTTATTTACATCTGTTCTGATGTTGGGAACAACTAGGGGTGAGACCCATCTAAGGAAACAATGAAAACTGCAATCCTACGTGTTAATCAGGTTTTCCTGTGTTTTTGTATATTAACCCACAATTGTTTCACTTTGCTTCACACTGAAACATAACTGATCTTTTTTCCCTGAAGTCTACCCTGAAGATAGACTTTCAGTCCACTTTGCAACGATGCCAGTTGCTTCTTTCAAACAGGTTTATTTTTTCCTCCTTTGCTATGAGAGGATGGACCTTGCAGAGTATCTGTAAACAAGAGAGTTAGAGAAAACAATTTAATGAGTAGCAATTACCAAATTGTGATTTCCTTGAAAAAGAAAATCTAGACAATGATTATATTCATTACTAGGAAGCTCTTTTCAGTCACAAAGGCATTAGACAAGATATTTATAGCTGACCTTTGAAGATTCATAATTCCTTTCAGTAGAGAACTATAGAATTTTGTACTAAATATTTTATTACGTTCTTATAAAAGTATGTGTCATTTTTAACTATAAGAGAAGTTCTAAAACACTTTTTAGAAGACCAGTGAAGCAGTATCACGGTATGTGAACAAATTTTGTTGTTTAAAAGGGTCCTCTGACAATATTTTTAGTCCATATAAGGTAGAAGGTAAAATAGTATAAATAAATGAATAAATGTCTGTCATACATTTCTGAGCTTGAACTAGGTACTTTTATTATATACCAAATTTCTTCTTGTTATCCCGAGGGAAGTAATTTTTTCCATTTCTTACAAAAGTATGGCTTCAAGGGTTCGAAAAAAAGGATGGAAGTAGAAAACTATAAAATAATCATTGTTTCTGAATAACAGAAAAAAAAATCCCTTTTTAAAAATGAAAGACTCCTTTTTCAAAGCTGAGCTTTCTTTCTTTTATATGTGTTTCATATTCTTCCCTAGCTGAACGTGCTTTTCTAAAAGCACCATGTTGCAGGCTGCTATTTTGCAAATACGTATGAACACCTGTGCTCACAGTAACCAACCCCCTTTTAGTATGAGCTGGTTACTCAACGTAGATAAAATTATAGTCCCTAGGCTATGTAATATTTTGTCAATACATACATTTACCTCACAGTTCAGGTAGCTATAAAGTTAAAAAAAAAAAAAAAGCCCACAAACATTACATTAGATTTTCTAGAAGCCTTCCTTCTAGAAGAAGGAAGTTTCACTCTCTAAATGATTGGTGCTTTATTATCTTTTTAGGTATATTAATCTTCTGTGGTATAAAGAAATAACTTTAAAAAACATTAAAACATTTAAAGTATTCACTTCCTGGTAATTTTTTTAATGTTTCCAAAAGTCTTTCCAGATATTTTAACTATATTTTCTGACAAAATATCTATTACAGAGAAAATCGATAGCAGTGTTATGCATAAACAATGGCTCCAGCTCTTGAATTGAAGGAAATACACTTCATTAGCAGTCCTGAAACTGAAAGTTGCAGTGAAATTACCTGCCCCTTTCCTGTTCTCTGTGTGGCCTGAACACTGCAGACTACAGCATCTGTATTTAAACGTTATAGATGAAATACCAAAAATTGTGTATCTACTTCTGTCATTTTCTGAAGAATTATTATTTTCAAATTTGTGATTGTGAAATTTTGAAGCCAAGTGTATTTAATCTAGCTGAAGATGTAGCAGTCCATACAGCCTTAACCATGGAGCTGCACAACCTCTGTATTTCTACCTTCTTTTTTGTCATTTGGAACTGGCTGAAAATTCATCATCATCATGGTATTTTCCAAATGAAAAAAAATCTTTCATTGAAATTAGTAATTTTTTCTCCTACAGATTTATTTCTGTTTTTGAGGTGATTTTGTTTGCTTGTTTGGTTTTGGTTTTGTTTTTCTAGGGGATTTTAAAAGGACTATAGCAAATGAGAGAATGAAATTTTGGAAGCATTTTTTCTTTTCAATATTAATGGCTTTCTGAAAGGGAAATTTGCAGGGAAAAAAAACAAGTGAAAATCAAATTCTGTGAAATTATAAAAATGAAAATACAGATGCTGCTATTTCATGGTGGTGAGGAGCACACAGCTCTACCAGAAAACAGCATAAGAGGGTAGAGCTTGGGACTGTTGGTTGAAACTTGTCAGTTTCTGTGGTCATAACTGAAAACCACAAAATCCAGTTACATCTTTAAGGCTGAAAGGATTACAGCAGTGTATACACAGCGTGGGCCTGGGAAGACATCTGCATGTTCTTTGAGAGACTTGGCACTCCTGCCACTTTTATATCTCAGTCCACATACAATTTTCAATCATGAATAAACCGCTCATCTCAAAAAGGCAGTTAATCCTATAGGCAATGTGTTTATTAGAAGCAAGCATGAAGAGGCATGATAGGTGCCTTTAGGAACTGTAGACATGGATCAGTGAAGCTGGTGGCCTGTTAAACAGTTGGGCCAAGGTCAGAAGATGCAGATCCTCAGAATCAAGGCCTTGTTACTGGTGTCAGGTATCTCTCTTTGAACCTTCCTAAAATCTGAAGTTTACATACTCAATTTCTTTCATGCAGCTTTTACCACCAGTTTATTAACATTTAATTAGGACTGTGCAAATAATGACTACTTCATTTTGGGGGCTATACTGAAAAATTTGAGGGGGGAAAAAAGTGACTGGGACGGTACTAGTGGAAACAAGCTTTTACCCTCTCAGTGTATTAATTCTCTTTCTCTCAGCTCACAGAACATGCTGATGGGCTATTACTCCAGTCCTCTCCCCCTCTTTTTCTTCTAACTCCTGAATTACTTCCATGTTTGGCTGGGCACGTAGCAACTCATGCAGAGGTTGGCTTAGTCCATGTATACACTGGCTGTAAAACAGGAAACTGCTGGAGTTACACTGTCTTGCTTTAAATAGGGACATGCAATTTAGTCTGCCTTCTTCAAACAGCTCTCAATTAGCAGACACATTTCTAGAAATTCATATCTTTAAATTTGTATTTTAATGTAGTCATGGGATGAAAAGCTATTAGAAGACCTAGAGTACAGATGTCAAATTGACAGTACTGTTACCTAAACCTAATTTAATTAGAGAACCAGAGAAAAATTAATGTGGGAGGGCTCAGGATAGAAATTGGGACATATTAAAAGTTTCTTAGGGGAAAAAGAGCAAAATTCAATTAGCTTGAAAAGCACTCTTTTATGTTGTTCAGGTCAAGTGAAGTAGTTGAATTGAAACGAAATGTATGATTTCTGGGTTTATAAGACGGTTTCACATCCTATAATTGTTTCTGTTTCAAAAGAAATACATAGTTCTGAAAGAAAAATAACAATAATTCTTGTAGCAAATGTCTGAAGTACTCGATTTCCCCTCTAATTTCTGATGTTTCATTTTTTTTCCAACAGATCTACTATTTATTCAATTTCCTTGTTTAACTTCTTGTAGCATATAGATTTGAAACTGTAAGTGGTATAACCATTTCAGGTGTGACGTTATCCTGGCATAGATCATTTATGTGAGTACTTTTTGGTGATTTATCATAAATACTATATTTGTGAGAATAACGTCTTTTGACTTAATTCTAATAAGAATAATTGTCTGCTTATTTTGGGAGTAGGTCTCTGAAATCTTCCAGTCTCTTGCTTATAATGATTTGTCTTGGTCTGTCCTCTTAACCCAACCTGCCTCTTCTGTTCTTGCACTGCTCATCTGTCTGTTGGCAGACAGAGAGATATGAAAGGCAAGAAGATCGAATTAGCCATGACCATGGAAAGTAGGTCAGAAAGCAGTGATAGATTTCTAGTGTTTTTTGGTCTGAAAGTTATCCCACTGTAAAAACCCTTTAGTATTAGTTTTTTGGGCTAATTAATTTTTTAGTCAAAAATCAACCCCCACATTTAATTACTAATTCTTTCACATTTTGATTTTCATTTGTTTCCTTTGACTTGGAGAAATCAGCAAAGCTGTACACAAACAGGGAAAAATACATATAGCTGGGATTTCCCCTCCTGTGCACCAATGACGTTATTCCTGAAGATTGTTGTGATTTTGTTACCTGTTAAACCAAATCCCTTCCTGTCTTTTCTCCTTAAGTGATTTTAAATATGAAAGAGTATTTTTTTTTCTGTTCATGAACTCCTATTACAACAGATGATTATACAAAATTGAAAAGCACTCATTTAATGTGGAAAGGTGAAGATATTAATCTAGCCTTGAGTGGTTTCAATAACCCTTTTCTTTCTTAATGTCCTCTCCTTTTGCACTGAAAGACTTCGATAGCCCCATGCTTATGCCTGATCTTTCAGTAGGGAATTAGCAGGGTTGCTTAGGAAAACAGCACAAATGAATAACTCTCACAGCTGGATGACGAGTAGCACACAGGGAATAATCATTAGAAAAAATCTAGCTTCAAGTTAATAACTGCAAGAAGCAAAGACATTTATTCCATAACTTCTGGTTATTTGAAAGGACTGGTGTCTCAAACTTTCCAGCAAATCCGTTTAGGACTAGGCATCTAAAACATTCACCAAACACTGATATAAATGCTATGATTTTCAGTGTTAGAAGTAGCTCTGATTTTCTGTGCTGATTTTTCAACCAGTTCAGGCTTGATTTGTTTCCACTGTCACAAGCAATATTTCCTTGTCACTGCAAGCTGTAAAACGGGTAAATTGCTGTCATTAAGTAATTGTACTCCCTTGGTGACCAAGGCAGCCAGTTTCTAACCTGCTCCAGTCCTGTGCCCACTTCCAGCTCTGTGTGACATGCCCTGCCAGGTTCAGTGATGGGAGATTTGTCTGCTAGAATTTGAAAAAAACTCATTACTTGCTTTGCTCAGGATAAATAAACAGTCATTGATCTGCCCTGGATTCAAGAGGAGAGTGCACACATGGCAATTTCTGCCTCTTTCAAGCTGCCTTTTGAGACAGTGGATGCTTGCGAGATATTTTAAAGTGACATAGCAGCAAAAAAGTTGAAAGGCTCCTAGGTTGTTCCTGGAAGGTTTGTGCTCCATTCTTGAGCCTGTGTCCTCATTACCCAGGGAAGCAAGGCACAAGGGATCTCTGCCGGGCACCTGCTCAGACTGTGAGGTTGTTAGCAGAATTTTGGGTGCTGCCTTTTACAGTGATTGAAAAGATACATTATGTATTTATTTCTTTATTTATTTTTAATTTCTGAAAGAGATTAAATGATTCTCCTTTGAAGAAGTTTATGTTTGAAGGGTATGTTTTAGAGTGTGGTTAGAGAAGACAGTCATGTGCTTTGGGTTGGGGCAGTCACTGCAAGTGCTCTAAAGCACACCAAATCTTTCCCAACTGCTGCAAAAAATATTTAAATCAAAATACAAATAGCAATGTAGGAGTAACTGCAGTCTTTAATCAACCTGTTGTTGGGGAACGTACAGAAATATTCCTTACATTTACAGTCTTATATGAAGCTTCGAAAAGAAGCAATGGTCTCTGTTGTTGTGAGGGTTTTGTTGGGCCGGCTCCGAGTGGCTCGGTGCCCTTTGCTTGTGGCACTCACTCTGCAGCCATTATTAATATTTACAGAAGGCGGCACCTGCAACTTTCAGACTTTATAGGAGGCAAAGTCTTTGTCTCAAATTTATGAGCCACCTCAGAGGAATTCACCAGTACCACACATAATCTAATAGTGTAACTAAGAAATACTGTTTCAGCTTTCTCCACCTTTGTCAATTTGTAGCACTAGGTAGCACTTTTGTCTTTTTAGTTTGTGAAACGATAGTATTTTATCAATGTAATAAACAACAGAATATACATACTGGAATTGACACAGTGGATCAAACCCACAGCCAGACTTTGCCAATAGCCAGTGACAGATAGCATAGACTGAAAAACACAGTTTCAAAAACTCCAGCAAGTAGCCACAGTAAATTTTTTCCCCATACATTAAATGTCATCCTAACCTCTTCTGCACAGGAAGTGGTTTAAAGCAGAAGTTTAGTTTTTTGCCTAGATCTTTCAGTTAAATGCTTTGGAGTTCTTTAATTGATATATGTTAGAAACACTATCCCTCAATATCTAATGCTTTTTTTTGATTTTGTTAAGTTGTAACTGCTATTGCAACAAGCTCCATGGAAATGTCTGACATCATGCTGTCAGTTTTGGTTTTGTCATTTTTCTGACCAAGAAACCCCCTTTTAATTTTGTGACTTTTATATCCTCTCGGGGCAGGGGTGGTAGAGAGGAAAAGAAAAAAGCACTTAGCCTGTAAATCCGAAGTGCTTTGTGCAGGAGAGGAACTGTGGTTCATTATTACAGAAGAAGACAGTGTGTGACAGTTAGAAGTCTGCTTGCCTGCTCTGACCCAAGAAATCCCTAAAAATCCCACAGCACAGTTTGGCTGTTTATGTTCTGCCTTACTAGATCATCCTGTGCTCTCTGTTGTGAAATGCAAGGCTTCAAAATAGATTAAAAGGATTATCTCTAAAAATGCTTGTTTTGATTATATGACTGATTACTCTCTAGCTGGGAGGTTTATTGCAAATGCTTTAAAAGTTTTGGGAGAGACTGGAATCCTAGTAGTCTAAAATAATAATCTGCAAGTTTCCAGTTATGCTCTTTTACAAGACAGTATGTTTATAACAGCATGACTTAGCAGTGAATCTTTCCAGACCTGACCTAAAATATTTTAAAACTGTTTTTTCTGATACCTAAGAAAAGGGTAGGATAAAGAAGGAATTTACATATATTTATATGTGTATATGAAGCTGTCAAAAGCCTCACACAGATACAGAATAGTGAATAAACCAGGTGAATGACAAACAGGCTCCAAATCTGAAAATTTAATAAAGTATGTTTTTCCAGCAGATAGCATAAAAATTTGTGCCTCTGTGTGTGGATGGGAAAGGGTGAGAAAGGAGAGGAATAAGGATTTTATTGTCACTTCTAAGAATGAGTTGCGTAACTTCTTTGTGAGGAACATACTCTTCCCAGAATCACGGTTATAAAACCTTTTATTATTACTTGTCCTGTACCTGTTTGATGGTCTTTTCATGCCACTGTCTGTAACTGCATAAAATAGAAAAAGGCAGATGTGAAATACAATGATGTAACTGTTCTACATGTTACACAAGTTAATAGTTACACACTAGTTACACAAGCTCTAGATTAACAGTTTTATATAATTCATTGCTGGACCCTGATTTGGCTTTCAAGAAAAGTCAGTCTCAAATCATCCTACAATGTATCCCTTCAGAAGAGCAACAGACAACTTGTCAGCTTATTTGAAGAGCTGGGAAAACTCAAATCAACTTTGGCCAATACTTTTCAAAGGAATTTGAATGGACAAGGAAGTCCCAATATGCCTTGTCCTACAGAGCTAGTCTTTGGAAAGTGAGATTGGGGCTTCCGAAAAATCAAAAACACTTGGTTGATTTCAAGCTGGGCTCCTGAAGATAAAGTACAATCAACTAGCTTTTGAACCTGATTTTTTTTTCCTGAATTTTCTTTTAGTTTTCTAAGCTTCTACCATTTGTCCTTTTTGCTCTGCCTATTTCCTTTTAGGCAGGATGAAAACGATATGTGTTCTACAAAGTGTCAAAGCTGTTATTTTGCACTAGTGGATTCCTCATCACTGAAGAAAACGATTAATCAGCATTCCAAAATATCTATCAACATTTTGACTTTGAATTGCCAGATGTTTAAGGTGTTGATTGTTTGTAGAAAATACAGATTATAAAGTATCAGATGTTCATACTGGATTTCCAAATACCCTTCCCTGCTCTGAATACAGTTTTAGAGAAAACACTTTGCTCCAGAAGGGTGTGAGGACACTCTTTAACATAAGCATGAACTTGGAATGGCTATAAAAGTTCTTCTGGTTCAGTGTCTACAGAGTAACAAAAGTTCTCTGGGAGGTGATTGACTATGCAAAGTGTTGCAAAGTCTTACCACAGACAACTGGAAGCCAAAAAATGAGGTGTTTATTATGGAATGTAGTAGTGACAACTTTTCTTCTTTTCTCTTTTTCTATCAACAAAAAACAGCCAGACTTTTACACCTGGCTGAAAGTTTTTAGAAATAAAGCATAGAATTGGTACTGAAATAGGTCTGCAAGGTTATGCAGGCTGGGTCTGAAAATATGTGATTTGTCAACATCTGGACAGGGTGAGAGTTTCAGTGAAAATTCTCCACACAGGGAACATCTAAGCTGAATCAAGATTATCTAGATTACTGAACTAGGGACTCAACCCTTTCATGAGTTTGTAACACTCCTGGTTTCAGACTAAGGGTATGAAAGGGATGATTCCTTTACCGCAAGTGAACAGTGAGATGAGGTACCCTTAAATATCGTGTTAGTGCTCTGTTGTGGTTTAGCATATTGAATTCACATTTGTTCTCTTCTGTCGCTGCCACTCTCTGGGACTCACTGGAGGGTTGTTCTGCTGAACTTATCACACAGTGCGTTCAGTTTCCAGTGACTATGGAAGAAGTTACCTCTTCATGTGCAGAGTAGTCTTTGCTTATGGATTTATGTCTGTGCCTGGCCTAAAAGTGTCTGCATGCACAGGTTATGAGCAAGAGTCTCATTCCAAATATTGGAAGGCATGCTTCCCTTAACCTGCTTCCAGAACACCCCATATGCTTGTAGAAGTAGGTAATATGAAAGCCATAACTCTGATTTTATTTGAGAAGATGTAATCTGTAAGGACCGAATACAGGCAGGCTAGGAATTCAAGCAATGACTTATGTGTTTTCATATTGTGCTGATTAGCATGAAGTAACATTTTCTGGGAGTATTTGGCCATACCTTATTCTTAAGAACCTTTATAGGTGTACAGACTAAGCATACAATCTAAAATTTAGACAAGTGCCATCTGATGTCTAAATATATTTTAAGTAACTACAAGTAGAAATTAAACATCTACATAAAGCAGTAAAGCACTTTTGAACATAAAAATGAGTGCTATTAGCAGCTGGAATTTGCATAGAACCACTTTTGTTGTGCTCAGAAACTGGCAATATATGGTTGTGGAGCACAGAATCAGGCTATATTTAGTCCTGTATAACAGGTGTAAAACCAAATTTTTACATGAAAGAGAATGGGCTTTTTCTTGATACCATAACCTGAAATTCTTGGTTTTTTCAGGAGTGAAATGCTTGAAAATTTGTCTTTTTACTAGTAAATGTTCTTTCATAAGCAGAGGAAGCCTGGGATGGTGCAGCGCTCAAGCTTTTATATACGCTTTTACTAAAAGTAGTTCAAAAGTTCTGTGTTACCAGAAGCATTAAATGGCCCTTGTAAGTATAATAAAAGAAAGAAAGCGAGTTCAAAAAATTGTAACTTTTTAAAAAATTTGTGGTAGCATGGCTTAAACGTATAATTTAGTAGGTGAATACTGTGGAAAATCCATTAAATAAAAAAGGAATAGAATGGAATAATTTCTCTGCTTTACCTTGGACAAAATCCTATCTTGTAGCAGACTTGAGTGGAATGTGCTGGTTCCTTCGAGACACTGGACTTGGTGGGTTTAGTCTGACCAGTAAGGAATTCCTTATTTTAGGGCTGGATCAAGGTGCTATTAAGAATTCAGACCAAAGTTTTATCTAGTAAGGGGGAGAAAAAGGTGTTCAGGTGTATGACATTGGCACTAGGGTAGGCAGATCTGTAAATAACTGCTCTACGTTTTGGTTTCTAAACCCACAAGGTGTGGCCAAGCCATGCATTCTAGAATATGCTTGCAAGTATGACACCCTGAAATCATTATTTCGATTATGTGAAAGCTGCAAGTCTCATATCATGGCATCAGTTTGAGAGCTAAGGCCTTACAAAATCCTTTTGTACTGAAAGTTTGTGACTTGTGGCAAAGTTGGCTGTGAGATTGTCAGCAATTAAGCTCCTGTGCAAGCAGTGTCTTGTGATTCGTGTTAGCAGTGGGGTGCAGTCTTGAATCTGACAGGGTTTTTTCATAGGTTTTTAAGATAGTCTTGAATAGGGTTCTTCAACTGAGAGGAAAAACTCCGTTAGCCTGAAAAGCAGTACTTCTTAAATTCTTTGGGAACTAGTGGCCATTTGCAATGTGCAGGTTTGGGCACTCAATATTGATTGTGAAAACTGTGAAAAATAAAGGCTACAACCCCCCAAAACATGAAATATAGAACATTAAGGCTTTTCTTATAGAGATTCCATGTGTTTGGTGGTGCGTGGCTGAGTACCCTGACCTGCCAGGTGCTACAGGGCTCATGGGCTCTTCCAGAGGGTACTTCTCACTGTCCCAGTGTCTGCCTTGGATCCTAACTTTCATAGCAACCAGATTTGCTTGACCTTGCCCAGCTGCAAAGACTGACTGAAGCAGCTCCTGGTTCCCCTCCTGGGTTTCTTAATTAAGGCTGTACAGCCACTGAAAAGCATTGAGTGCTTTGCTGCTTAATCATCACCAGCATTACAGTGTCTATTGTCCAGCAACTCGAATCAAGCTTACACCTCTCCTTCATAGATACTGAATCAGTTCCTTAAACAAAGCCCTACAGGCTATCGTTTTCACCATGTGCCTTTAAAATTGGTTAATTAATTTGTTAACATGCAAAACATGTACATAAAATGTAGTCATTAGTAGCACCACATGTTAAGTACAAGCTATATATGTTTGAAAGCTGTTTCTGGCATTTTCCAGGCTGCATCCACACACTGCCACAAGCAGACTTTCACTTGTCCTTCAGCACACTACGGACGTCTTTCCTGACAGTCCTTCAGTCGCACAGCCGTGATAATTGGACTTTGAATTTTTCATATCTTCATATCATTGTGTTTATGACCTTTGCCCTGTGTCACTTGAGTATTGATCTGGTCAACATGACTCTTTTTCCATGTTGGATGCAAGCTGGTGGAGATAGGCACCTTTTGTTACATATGTGTGCAGTGCTTAGCACAGTCTTCGTGCTGGAGCCACCAGAACTCTATTCCTGAAGTGTTTCAAAGCATCTGAAACTGGCAGCAGAATTTAACACTCCCACTTTGTATCCAGTTGGCATTATCAATCTGTTTCAATATGTGCCTGAGTGCTGTTTAAAGATCTGTAATAATCAACAAATTTCTATCATTAGAGAGCTGAGACTGTAGGATTTAATTTCAAAATAGTAGCACGAGCACACAATTTAAACAGGAATCACTTAGAAATAAGAACATGGTCTCTGATTCCTTTTCTAGAATATGCCAGCTATTATGATTTGCATTAAAAATAAATTATTTGTAAGCTATGGATTCTTTAAGTTATAAGACCTGTTAGTGTCATCTATTCACTGTGTGCAATTAAAAGTTTAGAGTGATATAACATCACCAGAAATAAACACTAGAAATAAAAAAAAAGTGCAGTTTTTCACAAAAAATTACCCAGTCCTGCAGTGCAAGTCACACAACACCTCACTTTTGTGAATTCGGATTTTCTCTATTTGTACATCACAGTGAAAATCAGGGTCCTAATGACAACTAATTATTATTGTATGTACTATGATTAAATTATAGACAACTTTCATTTTCTACTTGACTGTCACTGCACATGGGAATAGAGATGTATTTAATAATTCAAGCATCAATTTTTGAAAAATGCATGCCCTGATCCTATTTTTTTTTCTATTATTGCAAAAAGAGCTCAGGTCACAAAATGATCTGCAGTTAAAAAAGAGAAAAATGTCACAGTAGGAAAAAGTCAAAGACAATGCACATGGCTGAATAAGTATGGCTCTAATAAGGTATCTGGGATAAGGGTAATTTATGATATATGTATGGGAGGAAAAAGGAGAGGAAAACAGAAAAAAATATACTATAGCAACGAATTGCAGCATTTAATGAGTGTCCTGGTTACTAAAATATCTTACAAACCTGATGGTACTCAGGACATGGGAATGAACTCTGCAATGATTTTAAAAGGCAGTATTTTTAATAAAGATAACTTTACTGGTCCAACCACAGTATGATAGAAAGAAGAGAACCTTCAGGTGCATATCTTTTTTATAAGCCTATCAACACCTTTCTCTGTTTCAAAGCATTATTTCCCAAAAGAGTTGACTCTTTTCCATCACTTTTTCAACATATTCTAGAAAGCAAATGATCTGCCTTTTGGAAGAGCTATGTATTTGTCTGAAAATCAAGTGCTACTACTCACTTTCAATCTACAATTGTATTTAATTTGGATCAGCTTATATCATAAGAATATAAAACATTTTGTACAAATCTTTATAAATCATAGAATCATGGACTATCCTGAGTTGGAAGGGACCCAGAAGGATCATCAAAGTCCAACTCAGCCCTGCACAGGACAGCTCCAAGGATCACACCATGTGCATTGTCCAAACACTTCTCGAACTCGTCAGGCTCGGTGCTGTGACCACTTCCCTGGGGAGCCTGTTCCAGTGCCCAAGTGCTCTCCAGGTGAAGAATTTCCTGACGTCTAACTTAAACCTCCCCTGACTCAGCTCCATGCCATTCCCTTGGCTCCTGTTACCAGAGCAAAGAGATCACTGCCTGCTCCTCCTCTTCCCCTCAAAAGGAAGTTGTAACTCTAATGACGTCTCCTCTCACTCTACTCCTCCAGGCTGAACAGACCAAGAGCATTTTGTTATTACCTCCAAAGGTAACACAAGAGGCTTTTCTTAGGAAGAATAATATTCTTTCATAATTAAATTTAGTCATGTTTCTGAACCAAATGCTGTGTTGATGAAATGCCTCTGCGAGGGGGACGCAGCCCATCCCATCCATCTCCAGCAAGCTCATAGCAGAGCACAGCTGAGTCCCTTAGCCACAGATAGGGAGCCTCTAGATAAACATGTTTAAAAAAAGATGGGGTGGTTGTTTCAAATTTTGTCTTTGTTTCTCTACTCAAATCTATTTTAATTGGTCTTAAAATAAATTATTTTTTCCCAAGTCAAGTCTTCTTTGCCCACAATGCAAACTGTTAAGCAATCTTCCTTCCTGCTAGAACAGGAATATTTCTGTCTTAATTTCAACCCTTGGCCTGTTGAAAAGGGGAGTGACAGAGCTTCTGGGTGGGAGTTTGGTCTATGGCCTGGGGTAACCCACTACAAAAACATTTATTTTCCTGAAGACAAGTGCACTGTAATTCAAATTTCCAGAAACTAGAATAGAAGTGTACATATAATTCCCAATTTTCTGGTTTTCTATGTTTTTGCTTTTTAGTAAGAGAAATCCATCATAAGGCACTTTGTTACTGTATTTTATGTTTTATTCTAGAGTGGGAGCTCAGAAAGAGCTGAGCAAATATGTCTTCACATTGAGTCATCCAGCTTTTAAAAGTGTTTTTATCCTAGTCCTGTTTTTTTTCTATTTGCTGCACTTCAGAGTTCAGTTTCTATGTGTAAACAGAATATTTGATCTACCTTTTTTATTTACAATCCATCATTATTAACATTCTGTTTTTCAAAGAACAAAACCAGGAATAACAGAAAAAAACCCCAAAACCCAAACAGACAAAAGTGTGTCCTGAGGATTGGAGGCAGGTGCAAGATAGCATAGCTATTTCCGGGAGAGCAATTAGCCAGCATCAATGACTCAGTGTGGTCAGTGAAAGAGGATACCTTCCTTGCTTCTTAATTGCTGAAAGTCTTTAAAAGGCTTTCCCTTTCCACCTTTTTCATTATTATAACCACTACTAAATGTGATTACTTGAAATAAATACGTGGCTCCTCAGCAGCACTTTTGAATAGGAGCACAGCCGGATGCAGTGCCCGGTGCAGGCTCCGTCCCCTGCCTGCCGCGGGCTGTGGAGAGGCACGTCCATTGTGTGTCGCTCTCCAAAACCCCACTTGGCTGCTTTCCCAGAGCGCCCTCCATTCACTTCTGAGTTCTGAATGGTTTTCAATTAATGTAACAAGACTAATTAACTGTATAAGAGTAGGGGTTTTCATAGCGTTACTGACAATGCATCTATTTAATAGTACCTTAGAAATTCAGTGCTTCTCATTCTAAAAGAAAAGTACACAAAGCCAGTGGGTTACTGGGGGTCAAAATAAGGAACATGGATTTCTTTCTTTGCCTCTGAACCCGAACAAAGTACAAAGTTACTAGAAAAGAGTAGTCTAATCAGAATGAGACACCTTTTTAACTGGTTCTCCAACAATCTTACTAGATAGCCTCTGCTGAAAGCAGTATCATACAGCCTTGCTGTTTTAATTCCATAGCTGAAGATTATCCCTGTGCTGGTACCTAGCGCTCAAGAATAACTGTTAAAAGCAGCCATCATGTATAAAACCCCACTATCTCCTAAGCTCTTTTTCATTGCAATGTAATGTCTTTGTGATTGTTTCAATACCAGGCAGTGTTAATGAAAAGTTTCCTGTATCATTTTACCTAAACTCTTAGGGTAGCACCCCGTACATTCAGAGATCATTTAAGCCTCTGTCACTCAAGCCTTATGTTAAGGTTGTCACCCAGTGTGCCCATTAATGTCTCCTTTTATTGGGCTGGGGGGACACATCACTTGCTGCAAGAAAGTGAAGTGTGACCTGGATTATGTGAGCTATTAAACACTATCAGATGTGATAACAATATGATAACTACAAAATTTTGACACTCAAACCACACACCTGAAGCTACAAGTATAGGCATCGACCTGCTGATCCTCTGAGACATCTGATTGCAGATTTTATGGAAATGAATTTTAAGAAAAATGCTTGAAGTATAACCTTACTCTATAAGAGACGTATTTTAAGAACATACTGCACTGGGTACTTCATATATGATTTTGTGGTTGTGATAAGTACAATATATGGCATTGCAATGAGTATGTGATCCAATTCATGACTTCTTACTATCATATTTATGCATGCTGCTGGGTTAGAAGAGACTTATTTTTATTATGACAGCTAGTTGCTAATAAGTGAACTGAACTTCAGTCATTTTTTTTTGTCTATAATAAGAATGCTCATTATTTTTTTCATATGGTTTAAATGCAATAGTGAAAGAAGATATGAGAAGATGTGAGAAAACAGTTAACACTTGTTTGTTTCTTCTTATTGAATACTAAACATCAACGTCTGGAAGGCACCCACTTTACCAAGAAGAAAAATTATTAATATGCAATAATATGTATCTTTCTAAAAATATCAGTCTTAATTGTAGCACTAATGTCTTATACTACTATTTTATATTGGAAGAATTCTCCTTAATACAGGAGCATTTTCAGTCTGCAAACCAAGAATGATGCCCAAATTATAAGTATCCCCTACAGTCCAGACTTTTTTAAGTGTGAGGACGGAAATTCTACCAGAAATCTGGACACACACAAGCTACAGTCCTCCCTGTAGATTTTTTGCTTTGGGTTTTGGGGGTTTTTTCAGTTGAGCTGAACCTTAATTTTGTGGTCAGCAACTAAGAAGCAAAGTGTGGCAATGGTATTTTCAATTGTTTCTTTGTTATTATGCAGTCTCCTCTTGATCATTTTCTAATTTTCAAAAACAGCATTAGAAGTCACTAGGGAGTCACTTCAGCCTCTTAGAAGAGAGAGATGTATTTGACTCTAATATAAAGCCAGGGCTATTCAGAATCTGCTCTGAAGTTTATGAAGTAAAGTAGAAAGATTCCCACTGATTTTACTGAGGTTTGAGTCAAACCTTTAAGTGGTGCTCTGTAATCCCATGTGTGTTTAGCGATATTTATCTGAAGGAAAAGGTCCTGACTGTTTCTTGATGGGAATAATAGGTACAAAACAGGCACAAAACACTACTGTTCTGATTCTCCTCTTTGTGCTGAAGTAATATTCTGTGAGATCCAAGGCAATGAAACGCTGAACAAAGGTTGGATCAGAGATAGTTAAGGACAATAAACTGGCCAATGGAGAAAATAAACTGGCCAATATCTACCAAAGGGCAAAGCTCCTACTGATAATTAATGGAAAGCCAATCAATAAATCACCTCTGAAGTGTAGCAAAAAGCTCATAAGGAGCCACCCACTGAAACTGGTTATCTGATTAAAGATGCATATGTAATGTATTGTATATAGAACAAGGCTGTTAGTGATGCTTCTTTCACATACAATATATGAAAACTTCGATTTCCTTTCAAACTAAAGAAACTCATAGAAAAAAACTAAACCATTCATTGCTGACATATGTAATTCTTTTTTAATTTTGTTTTAGAAAATCAGTTAGACAAATATCAACACATGTATTTTGCAATCTGTTAATATAAGTTAAAAAACATTGGCACAGGAGCAAAAAATTAGAAAAGCATTATCAGCAGCATTGTCATAACCGCCTTCAAAAACACAGCAAGCCATCAACAGCACAAGGGAATGAGTTTAGGGACAAGAATGAAAAATATGAACAGAAAAAGGATAAATGTTTATGCTCTTGTCTTTCTAACAGCATTCCATTTTCTATATCACTCTTATCTATGTACTCGGTTTCTTTCTCTCATTTGTATGTGACAAGAGTTGTACCTTCTTTTCCTATAAATATGAAATCCTTCCAACTCTAGCTTCAAATTTTGCTAAATATCCCAAATCCCTATGATGCAAAATCCTATAATTACCAAACTTGCTTTTAGGACATTTGACCTACTTAATACCAGTGCTATAGTTTCCCTCCCTCCATCCCTT
>VZRQ01009868.1:481456-515928 GCA_013397975.1 Machaerirhynchus nigripectus | reverse complement strand
TCTTTCTTTTTTCTTTTTTCTTTCTTTTTTCTTTTTCTCTTCTTTTTCTTTCTTTTTTCTTTTTTCTTTTTCTTTTTTTTTCTTTCTTTCCTTCTACACCCTCAAAGTCACTTATACTTTAAGCTCTCAAATGCTATAAAATTATCTTAGAAAAGTATTAAATTTGTGAAACAGCATGTGCTTCCTTACATAAATCACAGACTTTTCTAGATCTCTCAGTAATATGCATTTATGCAGTTTCCCAGTCATTGCACACTTCACAGAATCTTGGAGTCACAGAAGAGCAGAAATTGGAAGGACATCTGGAGATCTAATGCAACTCACTTCCTCAGAGCAGGTTGCCCCACTCTCAGGCCAGTTGGGTTTTGAATATCTCCAAGGATGGAAACTCTGCAGCCTCTCTGGGCAACCTGTTCCACTGCTCAACCATCCTCACAATAAAAATGTGTTTTCTTGTATTCATTATTCATTATTTATCCTGCTTAGCTAAGACCTGCCTTATTTCAATGTCTGCACAGCTTCCAAACACAGAAGGACTATTCAAGAGCAAGAGCAAGAACAAGAGAATAGTAGAACAAATCTACTGAAAAGTTTCAGGACAGATGTACAATAATAAAGATCACTGAAGGCTACTAGTAAAAAGTAATCTTCTTTAAACATAAATAAATTTCTGTATTTAAATAGAAATTAATTCTCTCAAGTATTTGAGTACTATATTGAATATTTCAGATTAAGAAAAAAAAGCAAGATCAAGCCATTAGCTCATAAAGCACATTATTTTGCTATGTAGTGTCTATTGCATGAAGGGTGCAGGAAATGCTGTACAAAATATTACTGGTTATATTCTTATTACAGCATTTCCATTATACTTACACAAAGATACTAACACATAAGTCTTACTGGCCTTGTTTTTGTTTGCTAACATTATGCCCCAAATGGGAAACTGCTTTCTTTGTAACTACTGTACAACAAAACTCTAGAAAGGAAGCATCCTTGCAAGTGACAGTTCATAGCTCCAAATTCCTATCCCAAGAACAGGATCTGCATTTCGTCTGTTCAAATTCCAGGTTTACCCTGAAGATCCTTCTGACTTGGGAACAAACTCATCCTTCCATCACATCATGATTTAAATCATACCCAGTCATAGTTATTTTGCTTGATTTCCAGTGAGACTTCGCTTGGTTTGTTTCTTTTCTTGGTTGAGGAGAAAATTTGGAATTTTTTCACTCCAAATTTGAGAGGTTTGTACTCCATTTTAGACCCCCTTACACTCTTGCTTACTGCCACAAACACAGGAATGCTCTCAAAAGGGTTACTAAGGAAACCAGAAACTATGGTAACCTAGACTAGAAGCACTCTTATTTGTCCAAGGAGATGGAAAGAAAAATTCAGGCAATGCACACTGCAGTCACACTGAAGGTCCTGATCTTTCCTTTTCTCTTCAGCTGTCACAGACCTTCTGTTTCTCATATTTCCCTTCCAACAAGACTATCAAACCAGAATTTTGACTCTAGATAAAGGAGAGAAAAATCGCTACAGAAATGTAGATGAGTTTAAATAGGGGCAAATGGATTTAGGCAGTATTAGTACACCAAACTGGTAATGTATTTAGTTTTTCCTTTTACCGTTAGGTCAAAAATCCCTCGAACTTCAATTATTCTTCTATTACTAACATTGCAGCTTGGTCAGCAGTGCACCACATTGCCTGCCTTTGCTCTGTATAGTAACGTGTTGTGTTAGCAATACTCTTCACAGAACCTCTTGTCAAAACTGTCACTCTGCAGATGCTTATATTCACTTTTAGTTCTGCTGTCATAAATAGTCTCATGGAGTAAGAGCTACTGAGGGCTAGCAAATGCTCTATGATTGCTAAATAATATTGCTTCATTAGAAGTGAAAGGAGCTCAGAAGCTCATTGAACTGGTCTGGAGATATTTCATTTGTGCCGTATAGAAACAATCCTTTTTACTGCTGAACTGAACAGAATATTCTCTAATTGTCGGGCATGCAAGAAAATTTAGTACTGGATAATGAAAAAATAGGAGATGTCATAATAAAGAGATTAATCTAAAGTTTTGAGAAAAGTAAGTGCTGTTTATACTGCAGGATAAGCTCATTTATTTAGAAACAGGGACATGCAAGTTGCCTATGGCTGAATACATTTGTCTGTCTTAGCTAATGGTCTGATTTGGCAGGCTGAGAGGATATTGAACAGCACAAATGCAAATAGATTTACTGAAATTAGTGATATTATTCCCACAAAGTCATTTGAATCAGGTTTACAGGATTGGACCAGGATTGAACCCTGTGTTAGCAAAAAGTATAAATTCTGTCAGAAAAAAATTGGCTACAATGTTCAACATAAATGCTTAATGTATTGGTGCAAGAGATTGCTAAACATAAATGCTTAGTGTATTGGTGCAAGAGATTGCTAGCCACAAGTATTTTTCTAAGTGAAACATTCAGAGAAGAATGTGGCTTTCTTATTTAAACAAGAATAGCAAGTAGATTTGTAAATGTTCATGCTCTTTAAGCACGGGTTAAAATTAAAAAATTAGGAAAATAATGTCTATCTATACCATACATCATGAAACAGACTAATTACGTTATTGATATATTTTTGTTACTGCATAGATGTGGTCATCAATAGCAAACTGATTTATATCATGCACAAAATGGTTGCTGAAAAACACCTTCTGAGCAGAACTGTGACATTTTGTGCATGTGAGCTAGACAGACAAGAGATGATGTGAAATCCCTCCCATTTAGCATATCCACTTCAGAGGTAGCCAGGATTTTGTTGCTATGAGAGAGGGAGGAAGCCAACCTGTGCTGGCTGAATGGTACACAGAGCTTTTTAGTCACACAAGCAAAAACACGAGAGCTAGGGAAAAATGTCTGATATTAATAGTTTAAAGGAGTTAATTAAATGGAGAAGTCACATCATAAAATGGCACGAAGTCCTCTTTGCTATCTGCATGAGTTATGACCTGAGGCTGGTAGTACATGTTTTGTTAGATTAGCAAATATTTACAAAGTAAACTATGATTTAGGGGATGTGAAATGTATAAATCAACTATTAAAAACATAACTGAAAGTTTACTGCTATCATTTCTTAATTAATATTTTAATAGAAAGGTTGACCATATCAGGTGCGAAACTATTTTCCGTAATCACAATTTTGATGAATGTTATTTTTGCTTTGACAAATACTCTGTTTTCAGAAAAAAAAAAAAGAATACTAATATGCTAATGTATATAGTGGTTAGGACAAATGACTTTATGCTAGGACTAACTGTATTATATACGGTATGCTAATACAGACCATTTGAATCAACAGGATCTCCCTGTTTGCACTGGCAGGTTAAAACTCTTATTTATGCATTTATGAGGCACAGATTACAAAGATATTGCTTGGTCTTTGAGCTGGAAGCACTACAGAAACCCCACAAAAACCCCACAAAGCCCATGGGTCTTGATGGAAGCAACATTAAAAACAGAGAGCAGAAAGTAGAGAAAGAAAATTAAAAGGAGGGACAATTCTCTCCTCCAGAAACCAAATATACCAAACAAGGAAGGAAGTCTCTTTTGAGAGCTCCAGAGAGGTAGAAAACCTCCTTTGCTATGCAGCAAATCTGAGAGGGAGAGATATGAGAAATGCAAGCACAAGGGGAAATAAAGTGCCTCTTCCCTACCTGCTCACAAACCACTAGACAAAGCTGTGGAAAAGTGGCTAATGGTCTGCTTGATGACTTGTCAGGCTTGACTTATTTATCTGTGCTCTTCCCTGTAAGTGGAAGAAACTAGATACAGATGCAGGTACAGATACAGATACAGATACAGATTAATGGGCTTCCTTATGTCTTCCTTCTTTATCGACCTCCTACACTGTTATAGTCTGTCTCCTGCAGCAGCATGACAGGACCTGCAAGTCTGGCCTCAGTTTTGTTACTGATTGTGACCAATGTTAACTAAAGCTCCCGGTTCTGTCACACTCAGTGTTTATCCTACTCTGCTTTTGCTCTGTCATAGTAGTAGGAGTTGTATTTCTCAGGGCAATTTGCTACAGTAGCTAATCAGAAAAACAGAGGGATCATAACTTACTGCTGGAGGGTTCCTTTTGTTGCCTTGTGACTAACTCAGTACTTTAAACTTTCAAGAGCAGCGGAGAATGATTACTTGTAGGGACACATTATATCCGTGAAAAGAAAGGCATTGCTGTCTTTTGATCTAATTCAGCCTATTAGTATGGCATCGCTACATTTTCATGGCAATTTTGGCTCTATGAGCAGAAAAAAAATCCATGCCAAGAACCCCCCAAAAATGTTTGATTTCCTGTTTTGACTGTATCATTCCAGTTTAATTCCATGTCCTTTGATTTATCTATCTCAACACTTTAAACCAGGCCTATTACCCAGCTAATTGACTTAATTTAGGCTGCCAATTGCAGTTTTTCAATGCACGGATTTCATCTTCTAAATTTAGCCTTCTGATTTTCAATATGAAACTCCAAACTAAGGGAAATGAGAACTGATGTTGAGGATATTTACACCTCTTCTATTTCTAGCATGCAGAAAATCCCATCTCTCTCCTGACAAAAACCAGGAAGATTTAAAAGCTCAAAAAGTTTATGACTGTTAAAAGGACTTTAGATAACTATTGATATTTATGTGTCCAAACGCATTTTTTATTTTAAATTCTCTATTGCTTCTGGCTGCAACTACAGAACATGATGAGTCTACCAGCCAGTCAACTGTGGATAACTCCAATTTTTACAGCATCTAAAATTTTTACTTATTTTTAGGCAGATGAATTCTTCTTAATATGCCTACTATACAGAATAAGGCTTATCTGTTGAATTAGATTTTCTCTTGAATATCTGCTGTTATGATCTAGTGGTCTGTGAAATTCGTTCCAGGAACACTCATTCTTCATCTGAGCCCAGGAATCCATCCCAGCTGGGTCAAGTCTGTCTGTTCCTTTAAGTAGGAAATATGCAAGTCAGAGTTTTCAGCAGATCTGCTTGCCAAAGAATTCCATTTAATCAACTGGTGTGACTTTCTGTGTGTCAAAGGCTGTTGTGTCACATACTTATCTCCCCAATAATCCAAATACTTCAGCTAGTGAAAATCACTCCAAATGTCAGGAGACTAAACAGTGGCATGTTGGTTGTCCTGGCTGATCTGTTGCAAGCAGCAGCAGAAGTTTACACTTTCCAAATCTAGTGACAGACATATAATCCTGTGAGCTGAATACTTCATTCACACTTAGTAAGAAGGTGGGCTGTACAGCAGCAAAGAAAGCTGATGGACCTGTCCTGTTGACCACTCTAGGTAAACTTCTCTGTTGACCAATATCCCTAAAAAAAAGCTCTCCTTCTGAATGCATCTCTCAGCTCTGTGTTGCTGAGAAAAGGAAGGGATCTCTTCCTAAAGTCTCTAATTAGGGGACTCACTGAATCTGTGAAGCATGAGTTTTGATAAATTAAATACTACATGAATGCTAGAACGGCATTACTGTTCTCCCGTTCTTTTTAAAATTGCCTGGTGAGGATTTACCACGGGCTAAAGTGACCCCAACCAACCCCTCATTCAGATCACCCTCCCTCCCGATTGTTCTCATCACAAGTCCCTGCACAGTGCTTTGGGGGCAGTCCATACTGCAAACCCCCGCTCACATATTCCTGAAAATGGGAGCTGTTGCACCGATGGGCATTGGAGCCCCTCTATGCCACAGGGGTGATTGGCAGCCTGCAATTCCTGATTCACCCTTTAGCTTGCCCATCTCTAACATTAGAAGAGTATCCTAGTCCTTAGAATAACCCTAAACTATTCCAGTGAGCTTCTTAGCTAGTTACTGGGAGGATCTTGGATATAAGATGTTCAGCTTTAACTGCAATAATTAATTTTAGCAAATGTTCCTTCACATCTTTCTTTGTCAACAGATGGTAAATTTTACTGCATCTTTAACATCATATGGGATGTAACATCTCCTTCTGCTTCATTATAAATACAGAATAGAAATAAAGAGTGGATAGTTTTGACAAATATGCATCACTACTTGTAATGTTAATATATGTATTTAACAACAAACACAGTAATGGACTTGGCTTTTTGTGGCGTTTTGGCCATTGTTAACTCTGGATTATTCTGGAAAAATGTGTCTGGGAAGCTCTAGGCTAGTGTAAAAATCTCAGTGTTATGAATATTGTGAATCTGGCTGACAAGGAAAATTTTTTCGTAGTTACTTGGAACATTGGACTCTAAAAATCTTGTTAACTCCAAAGGTCAACATTGGCTTTTCCAGGTACATTGGATGGCTTTTGATCATATCACTGGGTAACTTGGGTGCTGGGCTTAAACCTGCTCCCATCCTGCCATTCATACGCTGCTGTGCCCATCTAAAGCTCTTCTGGAACTGGGGTGCTTCAAAATGCAGTCCCAAGGCACTGAGACTATTCTCCAGGAGTAAATTAGGGCTGCTGAGTTTACAGCCTCAGCCTGTGTATCACATGAAAGAAGTTGAATTTTTTCTGGATGAGTTTTCCTGGGTAAGTATATATCTGTTTTGTTGTTTCTGAGATTAAGGAAGCAAGAAAGCAATTTCTGCATCAAGAGCAATAATAATTCACAATCTTGTGTAAAAGTCAGTTGACTGTGTGCTTAAATAAGTAGTTCCATTAACAGGGGAACTATAGAAGTCTAGTTTGTTATGCGTTTGTATCTCACAGTTAATTGACATTTTAGCCATATTTTACTAAACCACAGCATGGATTTCACCCTTCTTTGACATCAAATGACATAAGTAGAATTTGTATAATAATTTTTAAAATGTGAAGTACAGAAGTTTATAATTTTTGGTGACTCTCAGTATGAAGTCAGCCTTTTTTTTCAATAGCTGCAATCCTTCTTATGCTTACTAGGATTTATAATCAAAAGCTGAGAAAATGTCTAGAAAATATGACAACAAAACCAATTTTTCTTGTTACCCACATCCTCATAGCAATAGAGTTTGGAATGGGAATGATTAAAAGAGTTTGCAAACAGGAAAGCACAGCATAATTAAGCTTAGATTTTGTTTACCTGATTGCCTGGTGTGAGAGGAGAAGACATGCCATTTATTTATAAATCTAAATAACTAATTGAAATAAAATATCAGTCTGCAAGTGCACAGAAGCATTAAACAAGATCATACAGTTTAATTGTGTGTTACAGTTGCCAAAGTCATGCTGTTTCTTTGAGATCTAATTCATAGCTGGAATCAAGCAGGTGAAAACAATATGTGTGGGGCCTTTACCATACCTTCTATTAGGTCATTCGGGTTTTATTAAACATGTAAGAAGAAAACTGTGCACAATGTCCACTTTTATTAAAAGAAAAATGATAATTGAAATATCATGAGATTGTAATTTTTGGCATAGGCCAAAACATGAAGAACGAATAAAAAGTCTGTACTCTCCTGCAAACGATGAACAAGCTCTTACTTCAGTATGAGCTCTCAGAAAGATGCCTTAAAAATAGAAACGAGAAATAAAATTGTAATGAACATCAGTATATTCTGTTTTTGTAGAAGATCTGTTAATAGGGTGTCTGAGTCTCCTTACACTTGTTTTAAATCAATTTTACAGTCTGTGAAGTGACACCACAATTTTTTTCTTGCTTTTCTCTTGCTAAGAAGGAACATAGTTCTTGTGAGATACTATTCTGCACAAATTTTGTTACTTAAGTTGTATTTAAAATTAATGACAAATAACTATCGGATAGATGCAAGCTGTTGGGGTTTTAGTTCTTCTTGTTTTTCCTTTTCTGTTACAGAATTTTCCCCATACATGTTGCCAAGAGACTCTAAAGACTGGGTACTTAAGACAAAAGACCTGACCACAGGGGGAGGGGTCCAGCTGGCTACCCTCTTTTACCTGGGGTTTTGTCGTGTAGGGCAAAGATGCTGCGAGACCTGGACTGGGAAAAGGGGGTTGAGTGGAGCCCCTAGCTCTCCTGTTCTCTTGGCATTCGGGAGGGAGAGAGGCTGCGATCCCTGTGGGGAGAATTCATCACCACTGCAGGCTTCTGCCTTCTGCTGCCTTCCTTCTACCGCGAGTCGGGCTCTGCTTGCTGGAGCAGCCGTTGCACTGGGACCCTCTTTAACACCCTGCCTCACTGAGGGGGAACTTCTTCACCATCTGCTCGGGTGCCCTGGGGGGGCCCGGGACCCTGAGCCCGCCTTTCCCTGCCCCGCCGGGAGCCGGGCTGCAGCTGCCCTGCCTCTGCCGTTCCTCTGCTGCCGCTCCGAGCCTTCGCTGCGCTGCAGCCCCGCACCCCCTGCCTGCCGAGGCCTCCCGGGGTTCCCGCTGCAGCTCCGGAGTTTGATACGTCTCGCCCACTACCCGGGGTTTTGTGCTCGTCCCTGCTGTTCCAGCCAGCTGTTCCCGAGGGCCCTGCTGGGGCACCGGGATCGCTGCCCAGGGGGTTTGTGAGGCCTTTCTCCCTTCCCTTCCCAGCCCGGCCCAGCCGCCATCACCGCGTGCTCCCCGCGCCCGCTCCGGAGCGCCCCCTGCAGGCGCGGGGGAACCCCCGCCCCCGCCCCGCGCACCGGGAGCCGCCAGCGCCCCTGCCGGCCGTGAGCGGCACCGCACCGACGGGAACGGGCCTGGGGCCAGAGGTGGCACTGGACGTCTGTTCTGTTTGGTGTTACTGACACAGTTACTGATGTTTGTTTGCCTTGTTTTATATATATACACATTAGTAAAGAACTGTTAGTCCTATTTCTCATATCTTCGCCTGAGGGAGACTCCTGCCTTCCTTGGCAGACACCTCTTTCAAACCCAGACACTGTGATAAAGCTTCCTCACCTGTACTGAAAATGTATTTTAAAATATGGAACAACTACCATCACCCCATAGATGTAAGGAAGGGGCATTACTCAACTAAAAACCTATTTACCTATTTTCTCAGTACAGATACTTTTCAGCTTAAAATTTCTTCAGCACTCCATGAAAGTAAATTCTCCCTCCATTAATACATTAAGGAACAAAAGTCATTATAGCTGAGGTCAAAACCTGCCAAAGTCAATGCTTTTGAGAAGGATGTGGCTTAATGTGTGGGATGATGTGGGATTTTCAGTCCATCAACATGGTGAATTTTAATTTTCCCTTGGAAAACAACATGAAATATTTACAAGCCCGTGTCAAATTTTAGAGTCTTGAAGTGAATGTCTTAATAATGCCTGCTTACAATTTTTAATGTATTATTTTTTAAAACAAGCATAAACCATATTTAGGCACCTGAAGAAATAAAACCCCTCTGTTACTGATCAGTGCCTCCAAGACAATCATCTTGTTGCTGTGTGGATTATTTGACATCCTTTATTCTGATCCTGAATTTTAGCCATCCATGTCTGAAAGCTGTGGTATTGAAACAGAACTTTCAGTATTAGACACTTTTGAGAATGACTACTGAGTTCAGCACACAACCTCTTTTCCTCTGCTTTCCACTTGAATTACTGCTTCAATTCACATAAGCCACTGTTGTACCATAGCACAGTATAGAGAACTCCATGTAAGCACTAACAAGTACAGGCACGAAAGGGAATCTATTAAAGACTATTTAATACAAATATAAAACACCTGACTATAAAATGTGTAGGGAAAAACTATAGTTACTTGTTAAAGCAAATGTAAGAGAATGTGTGGAGCAAGAAACTCTAAGCACTGTAGGAGGTTTTAAATCAAATGCAGTAACATGAATTCACCATGGAACAAGAATATTTTGAACGTTATTATAGTGGATAAATTTGACTGTACTGGAAGTTAATTAATTTGGTTTCTTTAAAGAAAGAATTATTAGAAAGTAAGGATTTTGATTAAATCTAGACAATTATCAGAAAATCTTCAAAGTTATGATTCTGTGTGAGATAAGAGACTGATTTTCTTAGAAGCTTACCCTTTATCAGTGATGCAATGAAGATAACAGAAATAGAGAAACAGTCTGTAAAATCCAAGAAAAGCAAAGAAGAGAGAAAAATGAGCTTCAATCTAGAGCATGGAAAATTGTTACTAAAATAGGAATTGCAGAAAAGCCATGTTTGCTAGTAAAAAGGCTAATAGAAATTTAGGTTTTTAAAATTACATTGGGAACAAAGGAGATTCTACTAATGGGATGGGCCATTATGAAATTAGAGAGAGCTAAAATGAAGATAATGTCTCAGGCAATGTTGAACAACTGTTCCTGTCCCCTGTTTGGAAAGGCTGATGTACAGGAGTTTCATAAGAACGAAGAAGAACTTTCTAGCCTGCTGTCAGAGACTGAAAATAATTCATGCCTCAAACATTGATATAAAGTTTTAAAGAAGCTACAACCACAGAAACCTCCCTGAAGAACTTTGGACTGTAAGTCAAACTACTGAGATTAGATAAAGGGAAAACCTATTCTTTCATCAACCTCCGGCCTGGGGAGAAACAAACAAGTAAACAAAGAAAAGAATGTGAGCCAAACCCAGTAGCCCTGCTAAGATTCATCCCTGGCTGAGTTTGGGGTGGGGAAGACCACAGCCCACAGAAGCCACGTTTACACAGACTCCCCCCTGAAATGAGGCAGGGTGGGGGAGGAGGTTTTGGTTGTAACCTCTGCTCAGCGGCAGTAAACACCCATCCTCCCTTTTACACAAACTGGCCCAGCTGTGGAACCCCAACCCCACAGGGCACATCCACGGGACATTCACGTGAGAGGCCGTGCCCCACAGGGCTGCATGTGACGCAACAGACCCAGGGTCTGCTGTGAGAGACTGCCCCCCTCCCCAGGGGGACATGCCCGGACATTGCCACCTGGCTTGAGGGTATATAAACCCATGGGATTCTGTGCTTTTTGGGAGGACCTTCACCACCAAGAACACAGGCTGGAGAGGATCAGCGGAACATTGTTGGGATCCACAGAGTGGTGATATTTTCCTTATTCTGTCCCTGTCCCTCTCTTTCTGTCCCCCCCCACCTTTTTTCTACTTCTTTCTTTCTTTCCCTCTCTCTCCTATCTACCATCAAATAAAACCCTTACTCTTGACTGGCATATGGTCTCATTTGCACCTTAATTTGGGCTGAGGTATTTCTAAGAACCTTAATAATAATTGGATCTTAACACCTGCTCATAGAAAAAGAGCTGATACCACTGCTGATGTCAATAAATGGACTATAGAGTTTGAAAAGAGCTGGCTAAAATATCTGATCTGCTAGTGGTAAACTTATTAAACATTTGAATACCAGGGAAGTTCCATACAGTTGAAAACCAACCCCATTTGTACAAGTAACTCAAAAGGGTAAAAGATGTTCCAGTTGTCCTGGAAACAAAACCAAGTGAATAGTTACCTGATAAAATAATTGAAATATAAGAATATAATTTATCATCATTAATGTGACTTAAAGGAAATAGATAATTTCAAACAGGCCTGACAGGTATCAGGTGCTTGCCAATGGTGAATCATCATCACATGGTGGGTTTCCTAGGGATGTACTGCTCAGATTCGTATTAGAATGGTTTTTCAGCATTTCATCAATGATGTGAGGAAGCAAATATGAAATCAGAGATGATCAATTGTGCAGATAGAAATGTAAATAATCCTGAAGGTTTGGTAGTCATTTAGAGAAATCTTGATTGCTTGATTAGCTGGAACTATTCAAGAATGCTCTTATTCAGGTGTAGTGAACGGAATAATGTTCATCCGTGAACTTTAGATAGGAAGTTAAGAAACTTAAACCTATAAATAGTGAATATAGGTGATAGTTTCAGTCTTGTGTCTTTTGCTCTGTGAGTTTTGACCCCAACGCAGTCTACATTTACATATTTAAAGTTTAGTCCAACAATTTTTGTCCTTTTTATAGATGTTCAGATCTTTTGGCCATGCTTTTCTTTCCCTTTCATGCAAGAAAATACTTCTTGTAAGGATCTTAGTAACATCTGTATGATGAAACGTACATGCATGCACACACATGTGCGTCTCTCGAAATTTTCAGCGTGTTGACTATGGAATGGAATGGTAATAGCAGTGCAGGAGTCACCTAAAAGGCAAACTGAACATACACAGGTGTACATGGTATTTTTTGAATGGTGGCTATGAGCTTATATGCAATGTATTTCTTACATTAGGAAAAATTAACCTTACTCTTCTGTCAAAAAATCTCTCTGAATTACCAGAAAATATCCCAGATTTGCATATTTTATATTAAACATAAACACAGCATTATTTGTTCTTTGACTCCCAAAGTGATGAACCTTTTCCAATACTCATCCTTTCCCTTGGAATAAGATGAAAGTTTGTTGTCCATTACCCATATTCTCTAAGCTGATGAGAAAAATATCTACCTAGAAAGTCACCTCAAACTCTTCCTCAGTTGTTTTAGCTTCCTTTTCCTTCAGTAGACATGTTCATTTAAATATATACTAATAGATACTTGCCCCTGCAGTACTGCTGCAAATTCCATCTTTTTCAATTTATTTTCTCTCGGATTAAGTCCACATCTTCTGTTAACATGGACTGTATTTTTATAACCCTAAGTGATAGCAATATAAATTTTAAAGCACAAGGCTTTTTTTGTTTTTTGAAAGTGCTATAACTGATTTGGCACCACACTGCCAAGACAGTGATCGAGAACCAACACGTTTTGGAACAAGGCTCTTGGTATTTGTTGCTGCAGGTCTGTGCCTTGTGCCTGTGAAGCGATCTTTGAGCAAAGGGGTTTTCTTCTCTTTGTCTTTACTGCCTTACATATTCTTCCAAGTATTGGATCATGATTTGGTTTGTATTGTTTTGATGAAGTGGCTTTAGTGCAGCTCTTGAAGACTCATTTGAAGTGTCTGCTTGTCTGCTGCCATCTTCATTGCTTGCAGTAATTTGTGTTCTCCATAACATAAGGATATCATCTAGCTTTCAAAAACCTTATTTTGGTTTAGGGACTTTGCTTGGCAAGTTCTAATGACTATTTTAGGATAAATCTCATTCCACAGATTTTACATCCAGATCACAATTATGATTTTTTTTTTTTTTTACTTTAACAGAAGCTCAATCTCCCACAATTTCAATATTAGATTTTCAGGTTTATATCAGTAAAAAAATACAGTTAACTTATCCTTTGAAATATTACATAAAACATACAAATTGTATTTTATTTTTAATTTGATCATGAGAAGTTCTCACATTTCAAAATCACAACTTCATAGCTATCCTTCTCTGCCTTAATTAACTCAAATCTGTTAAAAACAAGTACATTAGAAAAACTGCTCATCAAATTACAGCTGCTCCCAATTATTCCTGTTAGCTCCTCATTGTCTAATATTATGAGAAGTTTATGGAAAAATATTATGCTAGTTTAAGACACGCCCAGAAAGTATTTGCTTAGAATTTTGTAGCAGAAAATGTGAACTACATGAAGTGTGACCTTTATATTTATAAATATCATATATGTGCAAGTACAGGCACATTTTAAAAAAGCAACAGTGGACAGTTCAAATATTAAAAGATGAATCACTCCATTTTTCCAAATGTTGAATGTTAGGAGTAAATTAATATGAGATCCATGCTCATAAAGACAAACCCTTTATCAGGTTACAGCAAACAGTGTTTGCATAGATTTATAATAAACACAGAATCTCAGTTTTAATTGAAAACCAATCTGTGTTTTTTAAAGTTTGGGGTTCTTTTTCAACTGTATCAGTAGATGTAATTGAAGATACATCCTTACTTTATTTCAATTGACTGCATGCTCCATATTGGCTTTTTATAACGTTTCCATGTTAGAGGATACTGTGGAGAAACTGGCACTGAGACTTTGAGCAGGTCTTGAGAGACAAATGAATGTTATAAGCTGGGGCAGGGTAGGACAGGGTAATGTTGGGCTTCCAGTGGTTTCCCTTCTTGCTGCAAGGGATTCTCAGCTGCAGGAAGGATGGTTACTGAGGGTATGGATCTCTGAAGGATTCCCCACATGGGCCTAAAGCCTTGATAATTTCCAGTGAGGGAGAGCAACCAGGAAATAATAGCATAGGTACAGTATGGTGGCTTTTAGCTTCTGTGATGTTCTTAGATGACTGGAAAGTAAGATATTGCTCTGCTGTGGATTATATATACCATCACTATTATTAATTGTTCAGAGTCTCTGGACATTCAGTGCAGACTAACTTGTGTGTTCCACCTTGAAATACTGCCAGGTTTGGCTCTCAGTTCACAGTAATTGTAATGCTGCCCAAGGCTCAATATGGGAATGTGAACTGTATGTCAGGCTATCTAATTAGTGGTCTTATCACTCCAGTAAGTCTTTATGTGGGCGGTGTTCCACACATTACGAGGTGGAGGTAAAAAATTGAAAGAATCCATGAATATCCTTGAAAAGACTGAGCTGATCCTGCATTGAAGCTGTGGAGAAAAATTAAAACCTTTATGCTGAGGACATCATCTGATACATTTTACAAAACAGTAGCTGCAGAACTCAGGGAATGAAGGATATTACCTAAAGTTTCTCTGTGATCCTGGGATGGAAAAGTTAGAAAATATTCATTTACTCTCTGCCATTTATGAAAAATGTTTTCTGACAATATCAGATTCATAAGACAGAGACAAAAAATTTTTCAGCTTCAAACACTAAGTCTTGGTTTGTGATATAGCTGCAAGCATGTGCCTGTAACCCCTCAACACGTGGACCTCAGACAATTAGGAAAGTCATTGCTCAAAGAATTATTCAGAGCTGTTAATCTTTGGTGTCTAAACTAATCTGAATTAATTGTCTGAAGTCAGAGAAGGTGGAACTAAACAATTTCTGATACATATTTTTGTTAAGAGGAGTTTAAAATCTACTGAACATTAGTTAATTTATCAGTGTTAGTTAAGTTTATCGGTGGAAAAAATCTAAAAATAATCAGGTCAAGGTAGGCATAATGATTAGAGACCAGCACACAACTGCCTCTTGATGAATGGTAAAGGTGATGATTTCTTTGGATCTGTAATATAGTACTTAATGTCTAATTTTATTAAAAACTGTGTTTGTGGTAAAAATGAGTAGGCAAAGGTGTGAAGAGATATGTAATTTCTGTAAAAGACAAGTAGGAGGAGAAACACAGAGCTTAACAGAGAAGGTGAGAGAATGTAATTAAAGACTGGTGTTTTCTGAGGTTAGTAAGTTTGTTCAAAGCTTTTATACTAGTTAAAAGAAAATTCCCAGGAAGTAATTTTCTACCCGACACAGGAAAGTTGGTTGTTTTAATTTGTTGCTATGTATTCATGTCTGCAGAAATAATGGCCATTGTGTACACTTGACTAAGAATGTAACTGTTTCAGCATTCTTTGGAAATCACCTTTGTGTGAAGGACTTTCAAGGTATTGACTTTTGAAGGATTGACTTGAAATTAAAAAAAAAAAAGAATAAATAGATGTATTATATCAGATGTTTTTACCATTGTATTTTAAGGAACATTTAATACCAAACTATTGAGTGCCTATATTATGAGACATATTCTCTTCATCAAAAATCATTTGCAAGTGGAGATTCCTGAAACTATACAGTTACTGCTGTCATTTCACTTAGAGAGGGTGGACTGCTCTATTCTCAAGGATTACATAAATTTGTAAGAGGACTTTTCCCTTTAAAAGCATTCTAATTTCTATGGTGTATGCTTACACTTATATTTCCCTTAGATATTTTGCGTTACAATTGATCCAAACATGAAACTTGCAGTTACAAATTCAACATATTTCTGTCAAAAGTAGTTCACTTGAGGATGACATGAATTATTTGCAAAGACATTTCATAGGTAAGAAGCAATTTGCATCTTTAAGGAATCTAATAATACTGTTTCTAGAAACTTACCATGGTGATACAAGTCTTTGGGAACACACCAAACCAAATATCCCTCATGACATTGATAACATTTGCTCTAGCCATGCATATACACCTTTTACTAGCTTCTGATCAGCACTCTAACATATTTCCTACACTTTCAAACAAACTGCAAAGCATGACATTTACATAAATTTGGGTTAGGGGGTCAAAAAAGATGAACCCTCTCTGGCAGGGTGTTCTCTCTAGGATGAAGCAGAAACTTTGTGTAGTGGTAGCACATATTTTTTTCATTTGATGGGTGGAAGAGATTTTGTGCCCTGGAATAAGTGGTACATCACCAAAGGCTTCCTTGGAATGTCAGCATATTTTTCCTTATACTTGCATATTATATACAAAAACCTTCCCAAATTATACTGTACTGGACAGCAAACTATCAGTTCCCATCTGTATTTAGGAAAGATGTCACAAAATGGAAAAGAATCAGAAATTAATTGTTAAAATACATTTGGACCAGTAATTTTCTATTTTGCCAAGAATTAGGTGAAACAGCTACATATGTAGCAGGTAAATATGCTTCCCACACTTACATGCACGTTATACATGTATATATAATGTGTGTATATATTTATATATACAGCATATTTATATGTGTGTATATTCATATGCGTGTTGCATTTATATACATGCTACTTGAATGGAATTTTTTTTCATTTCCAGCAGACTGAAAATCTGAAAGAAACAGAGGGCATAATTTGATAGAGTTCAGGATATAGGAAATCCAGTAGGTCTTGAATTCCAAAGCTGAGATTTAATTAAGCAAGTTTTCTTTCATTCCTTTAATCCACCAGATTAGTGACTGGCTTGCCATGATCAACTAAAGATTTATGGATCAGTACCTAAATGAGTGCCACAGGCTTTTA
This sequence comes from Machaerirhynchus nigripectus, assembly GCA_013397975.1. Lineage (NCBI taxonomy): Eukaryota > Metazoa > Chordata > Aves > Passeriformes > Dicruridae > Machaerirhynchus > Machaerirhynchus nigripectus. The sequence continues at coordinate 499,194 of VZRQ01009868.1, read as the reverse complement.
TCATGCAACATATTCTCACTAGATTATGTAGCTCCCACTAAAGTAAATTAACCATAGTTTATATTCATATGCAAAGTAAAGCTTTCTTTGAAGTCTTTAATTATTTATATGTTTGAGGTTAAGCAGTTATTTATATAAGTTGCTGGATAAGGGCTAGCCTGTTCAACATTTTGGAGAATCAAATATGAATGTCCTGCATCAACTGCTACTGATTCAATTTCCATGGCTGTGAAATCTGTCCCCGTGGACTGCAGGAAAAAGAAAAAAAAGAAGCAGCAGCTCTGATAGTAGTAATGAAGACCTCCTTCACTGATGAATGCTTTAGCCCTAAAACTGAGTGCCGTATGAGGAGCCACCTCTTCCACAAAAGTAAGAGATATGAGAAGGTACAGAACAAAAGAGAAAGAGCACAGGAATATAGGTCTGGAAATAGTCTCCTGCATCATCAGATCTAATTATTTGTAATTCTCAGCAATCATACCAAGTTTGAAGGTTCCACAGTATCATCTGTGCCACACACTCTTTATACATCTCATGGGCCATGAAATATTTCTGCATCCCATTAAAAACATAAGCTCTGTAATAAAAGTCTTAGCTAAAATTTTCCACAGGAAGAGATCAAGAGACACTGTGGCCATTGTCACTGCACTAGCAGGATGTTTATTAAATAACCTTTCCAGATCATCCCAGAAAAAAACACTCCATATGAACAAATATCTCAGTGGCTCTTGACTCTCTGATACAAGAAAACTCTTCCTCAGTCTCACTTCTAGCAATCTTTCTAAGAGTAATAATTACTGTAATTGGTGTGTTTATTACATATTTTATTATGTTTTAACTTCACAAAGTGGATTCAAGGCAGCTTCCAGTTTCACATATGCATTGACGGATGTATTTTTATCTCAGTGAGCCTGTTGTTTTGCATCATGTAGTACTTATCCTTACTTAGCATCTTCATTAGCATGTTCACAAGATAAAGACATTAGTCATCAGAAGGCTGGGGTCCACTGAAGTACTCACACAGATGATGTATGTACTAGTCAATTGTACTTCTAAGCCTTGTGATACTGCATTTACTTCAGCAAGCTGCATCCTTTCAGAAAGAACTAGCAGATCAATTGTTTCCAGAGCTGTGAAGCAGCAAGGTCAGGCCTTTTGCTCAGCATCTGTGTTAAAAAAAAAAGTTATTGTAACCTCTGTTGACTGAAGAATACTCGAAGCATAAAAATAGTATTCTTTATAATTGCTTTTGTAAAGTAGTCTTAAACAAAGAAACTGGAGAGCTTTACAGGGTGAAGGCAGAACAATGAGAGCCAGGGAAAGCTGAACTGTTCTGAGCACTGCAGTACAATGGAGCTTCCTAGTGTTTTGGTAGTCCTTCACTGGGCCAAGGAGACAGAGCTACAAGGTTTTCCCTAAAGTATGGATTTTCATTTAGAGTAGAAAGGACTTTTTTTTGGTGAGATTTTTGGAGTGTGAAATGTATTTTATTCAAGAAAGGAATACAATATGAAAATCTCAAAGAGTCTTCACAACAAAAATGAGGAAAATAGTCAGCTCATGTCAATTGAAATGCTTTATTTAATATCTTCAAATATTTCTTCTCTATTTGACTGTGGGTTTTTTTAAAACATTTTGTTGTGTTATTGTCTAAACTTATTTTTAGTTCAGGAAAAGTAACTTTAAAATTTCAAAGCACCATGATGAAATGTTTTGATATTTTCTGAACTCTTTTCATGCCATTTTACAGGTTTTCCAAGGTCAGTTCTTTCCTGATTCAAATGAATAGGCATTTTCTGAACTGAAAGATTACAATTACTACCATTATAGGTTCTTTTTACAACAAGGACAAAACTACAACTACTTGATAGGTATATTGCATGTATTCTTGTATCTGCAAATAAGGCAGAATGTTTTCATTTTCAGTTGAATTTTGGGACCTTCTAATGAACATATTTTGTTCCTTGGAAAGCTTCATTTTGTTATCATGTTTCTAGTAGGATTTAGAATAGGTTTTCTGTGTTCTTCTGCAGATCATTAATGCAACAACTGGCTAAGCATTTAGTGTCTGTAGTGTTTCAACTAGGGAATAAAAGAAGCATATAAGAAAAAATCCTTAAAACTGCTTAGGCAGTGGTCTGTTATTAAAGTGTTTTGGAGCCACAGTTGCTGATACTTGCTGTGCTCTTTTATTCTTAGGAAGGAGCCACAGTTCTGTAGCAGAAAGACCAAGGGTAAATTATTCCATCATTTGAGTGTTTTAGGCATTACAGCAGCTAAATGGATCCCACTGCTGCTCTGGCATCCTGAAGCAGTTCTGCTGTGACTCACAGAGTTACTAACGAGGTTTTCTGGGTGCTTTGCTCATGAGTGACTGTCCCTGCCAGTCACTGCCAGTTCCTGCCCCACAGGACCCCAGCCCCTGGCTGCTTCCAGGGTGATGTCCAGCTGACACAGGGCAGCTGGGGACAACACAAACGTGAGCCAGCTCTTGCAGCACAGTGCCTTCAGGCTTACCTTCCTCTGCCTGAGAGCAGATTTTGGCTCAGATTCCCTAGGATAATATATTAGGGTGACAGGTGAAGGCAGAGCAAAAGTGAAAGGCCAGGAGGACTTGCAGAGCATTAAGACAGACCTGGGTGCCTCACTGCACATTCAGTGATGTGGGTGAGAATATGTGATCAGAGGAGAGGGAGGAATTGGCAATGAAATACAACAGGAACAGTAAGGTGGCTCTATTTTTTTTGATTTTCAATTAATACAGAGAATTAATGTAGCTAAGTGAAGGAATTTATTTTAAGTGAAAATAACACAAGTTCACATCTCAGAGAGTTGTGACGGTATCTTACTATACCAAAGTTCTTAATAAAATACGAGAAAATGCTTCAGTTTTGAAACTCAATCAATCATTCTGGTGAAGAAAGCCCTATCTGAGTAAAAGAAATACAGCTTGAAAGAGCGCAAATATTATCATCCTTAAATACAATTTTTAGTACTCAAGTTAGCTAACAGATCTTGGTGGGATTTTTCAGGCAGTGTAGCAAAGGACAAGTTCTGGGAGTAATCATATAGCCTCAAACTGAAGCTGTTTTCTCAATGAGTTTAAGTACAGCTAGATGACATGGTGCTGAACATGGCTTGTCCTTTGCTATATCAGCTGCAAAATCAGCATTATATTTGCAACTGTTAAAAATGGAATAGAATGAAAATATCCTGTGTAAGCAGGACTCTTGAGCTATGGTGTAAATAAAGAGCTTTTATTACTACTTTACTGTACTCTCACACATAATGGAAAAAACTGTTACAATATCCACATTTAGCTCACATTTATAAAATAATTTTGAAAATTCATGTGAGAGATGTTAACAATTTAGCTTTTGGCTTTGCTCTTGAAGGAAAGAATATATCATAAAATGACCAAAAAATTGGAACTCCTTGGTCAATTCCTTAAGCAATATTCTGTCAGATTTTCCAGTCTCCCCCCATAAAGACTCAAAAAACAAACACATTCATAGCGCTGAGTCATATTCACACTTTACTAACTTCTACCTTAAAAAAGTAGCTTCCTCCTTCTTTGTGAATATTTAATAACAAACACGATGCAGCAGTGAAATTTTAGATTGTAAAGAAATAAATTGTATATGGAAAATATTTTAGAGGTCATTTACTGAAAGAGTATGAAGGAACTAACTATGAACTGAAATAAATTTATGTTGGGTTTTTTTTTCCCTCTAAATGCTAATTAAATTGTTTGGGAAATATTTATGTAATTTTTGACGTATGATAAAATATTTTAAGTTGGTTCCAGTACACTGAACAATGGAAATTCATTAATAGAAATGAGATCTCCAAATAAAATTGAACAACACTCATTTTAATCTATGATAAAATCCATAAAAATGAATATGCAGACTTGATTTTTAAAAGTACTTGGTAAGTTTTGGTGACCCAATTTCTAATGACATCAGAAAACCCCATCAGGAAATATTTGCTTTGCAAAATCAGAATCAACATTTTAGCCCATAAAATCTGTTCAAGACCATAGGAAGCACAGCATTAACACTATAATCAGAAAGCTGGCTGAGGAATTTTTACCTCTTCCTTTTATCACACTCTTTAAGTTCCAGCTGTCTTTACTTTTCCTCCTCTTCTCCTCCTCCCAAAGGGGAGAACCCTAGGTGCTTGTTCCTTCTTGTATGTGAAGACCCTCCTACTGCTCCATCATCTCTCAGCAGCCTTTTCGTCTTTTTGTTTTCTGCTGCCAGTCTCAAAATAGGATGGGTCTAACTCTTCTAGTACTGCTCTCAATACTGAGATGACTCTACATATGACTCTCAGCTCAAGATTTCCCTTTTTTTTTTTTGGTCCATGTTTGATCTTCCAGTTCTGTATTTGTGGTCTTTGTTTTGGCCCCTTTGAATAAATGCAAATAGCTGGTTATGGTTGCTCATGCTTCAAAAGCAGAACAGCAGCACAAAATCAGCACATTTGCCTGTATACATCATTACTGACACCACCCTATCAGTCATGCTTTAGCATAGAGAGGTGGTATCTTAATGTATTCTATGAGTTTCTGTTCCTCAAGCAGCTATTCAGGCTCCCTCTGTGAAGTTCTTTCTTTTAGGGAGCTGTCAGGCTCTTCTACATGTAGGCTGGCATTAGCTATAGCTCTGTGGATGTCCTAACCTGACAGACAATTTTCCATTACAGCAGGGAAGAAGCATCTATCCGAGGTCATATGTGGTGGGATTCCTCCGTGGCCAGGGAGCAGAACGGGGATTACCCATGTAGAGCCTTCCAGACTGTAACAACAAAGAAATGAGCTACTGCAGTACTCGATGCTTTGATGTTAAAGCAATTGCTCCCTGCCAGGAGTTCAGTGCCTCATTTCTCTTCCTGGGGCCAGCCTCCTCTGTAGTGCTCAAGTCAGGCGCTGATGCCCTAGGCACTGCCTGATCCCTCTCATCACTTCCCCTGGAATTTGCCAAATCACCCACATTGTCTGTCTTCATACTGGGACCCAGTCACTTTGAAGCCCTCAGGCACAGTTTGGCTCCCTAGATGTGCTGTGGTGACCCTCTCTTCTCCATCAGCATAACTGTTCTGTGTCTCCACAAGCGTAATCAACGTGCTGCTGCTTCACTTTTCCCCCCTTCTTCAGCTTCAACAAAGCACCCTGAAGGTCTGCAGGCAGTGAGATCTCCAAATCAGAATAAGTGGTGGGTGTTCTGAATCTGAACTCTGTGACACTTTGAAACAGAACAGCAGGTACTCAGCAAACACGAGGCGGAAAGTTCAGAAGGAAGGTACCTGCAGCTTAGTCAGGCTGTCTGCTGATGTTAATATGCAAAAACAAGGCTTAAACAGAAAGGTCTACGGGTTGCTACTTTTGCTCCAGGGTGTTATCCTTGTTCAAAACAAGACCTAAAAGTAAATTTAACCCTATTTCGCAGGAGATTGTACTCCAGATTGTTGCGGTGGCTAAATCCATATTACACCCCCCGTGTTGCTACAAAGTGGTCTTTCCCCACATAACTGTGCCAGAAAGTTCTCCCTCCGTCAGGACCCCACCGGCCCCTGGTCCTCTCCCCCCTCACCACCCCTCTTGCATTGGCCCCTGTTATGTCACTCAACCTTGCCCCTACCCCCTAGCCCTCAGGTTATTGGTTTCTAATGCTCTGCCCGCCCCTGGGACCCTTCGGTATAAAATCACACGCAGGCAATTGTTCTCGCTTCTTTGCCTCTGTTCCCCTTCGAGTGCGTTGGTTCCCGGTCTGTGGTGTGGATCCAATAAACACATCGGAACTGCACGCAGAGAACCCCTCTTGCCTCTTTTTCTCCAGAACATGCACAGGCTGTGTGTGAGAGTGGCTGCTCGCGCCCACCTGCGGGGGTGAGGCTGTGAGCACGCGTGGGTGCTGGCAGAGCGCTGCCGAAGCGTCTCCACGAGGGACACTGTGGGAAAAACGCGGCATCGCTCCATCGACACCACGCATCGTGTTACCAGATAACTCGGGGTATTCTGGAAAGATCCTTCTCTAGGCGTGTGTGAACACAGAAGAGCTTTTGTGTCACTCCTCCACATCACCTTTGAGGCTCTGTTCTTCCCTTACACTCAGTGTTACGACTGAAGTTTTCCCGACTTCAGCTTGATAATTCATAAGGCTTTTAGGGTTTTCATTTCCTATTTGGGATCATCTGCCAGTAAGAGCAGATCTAGCAAAGCTTAGCTAAGCAATAGGGTTGAGGTAGGCTAACCTCAAGTGAGACAGTGGTGGGTTTCCTTGAAAGCTATGGTGCTTCTTAAGCTGCATCTGTCTTTAGCGGCTGCTCATCAGCACTAAGACAACACCAAGAAAAGCAAGCGAGGATTTCAGAAGTGTTCCTGTAGCTCTGACTTTTGATGAGACTGATCCAGTGACTTTTTGAGAGGGATCAACAGATGCTGTGAGATGCATGTGACAGCATCTGCAGGATTCAGGAGATACAGTATGAGGGCAGGTGCTGGGTGTAAGACAGGCTCTTGGTCAGAGGCACATCTGCTTTCCTAGGTGTCCTCCAACAGTGAGCTGTGAGTTAGTCATCAGTCAAGTGAAGATTCTTTTATAGATGGTGTTTTTCTTGACCCTGAGAGACACCAAAGGCCTGTAATCTGGTAGTGAGTATGTGTGAGTATGTCTGTTGCCAGGTTTGCCACTCCCAAGTAAGGACACAAGGAAATTAGCATCCCTGAGTAAGGCTTTTCCTTCAGCCTAGCAACAGAAATGATGGGAAACTTTAGTTCACTTGTTGGACCAGATGGAAAGAGAGGTATAGTAGCTCTCTACTCCTGTGCATAATGTGGCCCAGCATGGGTCTTCATGTTCAGCACTAGCTTGACTCTCTGAAGAAGTTATTTGGGCTCAAAAAGAAGAATAAGAAGGAAGATGAGGAGCAAGAACAGTGAACGACTACTGTGATTCCGTTGTTTAGCTCATACCCTCTGCTGTTCCCAGTCCTCTGCCTGCACAGGTGCAATTGGTTGTGAGAACTGGGTCAGACAATGGCTTTAAGGCTCTGCAAGTTTGTGCTTTGTTATTCTGGTTTAAAGCTTAGCAATAAATAATTCAATTTATTGATTAATTTAGGTAATTAATAAATTTAATTCATCTTACTATGTATTTCATAAGTATTGCTGGTTTGAAGTGACTTATTTCTTAACCCTATACCTTAATCATAAACTATATCCTTCATAAGAACTGCCCCGAAATTTCAGTTTCAAGTCTCCATTTTGGATACATATTTTCAGAATTAGAAGGTAGTAATAATTATAAGTTTATTTGAAAAATATAATTGATTCTCTTTAAGCTTTTTCTTCTTTTTTGTGTGTGGGTGAGTGACAGCTAAGTTAGAAGTAGCTTAGCAGTTTTATTGGCTGGGATCCCTGTCAGTGTATGCTCCTATATTGAGTATTTCACTTCAGAACACTAATAACTTTTGCTTTCAAGAATTAAACACCATATTCAGAGATGTTTTCATTCTTTTCCTATTGGTTTCCTTTGAACAAAGGGAACTGTTGTATTGGTCCAAGCTCAGAGTGATGGAGACAAGAGGACATTTTTTTTCACCCTCTGGATTACTTTTTGACAGCCTTTCTATTTTTTTCAGATTGTTCAATATATCATTTTCCTCACATGAGAGAAAGCAGTTATTAAGTTTTACTTGCCAATGGTGCAGAAAATGACACAAATGTTTTGCTTACTGAGCATTCTTAAAGTTCTTCCCAAGCATTAGGCATCCATAAAAACAGGGTATTACTTTTGATTAATACCAAGAGTAAGTTTTGGTTTGTTTTTTTTTTCATTAAAATGCACCTATTTCAGGTACAAATAAATTAGAACAGTGTCACTAGTAAAATAGATGAGAGATACTGTTGATCAGAGATCACATGCATTAAGTATTCTGGTGACAATAGGAGCCTAAGCTTGTTGCAGAGTCTTGTTGGCAAGCTCATTTTCAAAAAGTCATTATTACAAATTGCTTCAACTAGTCAGATCATATAAAATCTACTTGTACTGTAATATTCCAGATGCTTGATTACTGTTCTTCAGTGTAGTGAGTTGCCAATTCCTTCCTCCTGAGAATGTGTGACAGATTGCAGTACAATCTGTTGATGGTCTCGATTGTAGCTAAAGTACATCATTGTCACCCATGCTAAAAAGCTGGGACATTTACTGTAAATATATAATTTTGTGAAATGTAAGCTAGTGTTTTGTGTTCAGCAATTGCAAGTGCTACATGACAATATACTTGATCTGGTGAGGAGGAGAATCAAAGACAGAGAAAAACAAAGCAGATAATTAAAACAGCAAAATATGGTGGGTATGCTAATTCTACGAACAATACAGGTTGAATTGTCTTTGATGTGTGTGCTGGTGTTTGGGTGTTTGGGGAAAGGGAGAGCAAAAAAAGAGGAAACCATACTTGTGTCAGTCCTACTCTCCATTCTCTGCTCTGAAAAGTTTGGGCACAACAGCCACCGCAGCACAAGGCTGTAAATGGTAAATGTTACAGTGACTGGCAATAAATCAGGAAATGTGGATTGTTTATTCCCTCTTTTCTCCTGTGGAGGAAGATCAGGGATAGAAAGGCTTTTTTATTGTTTTTTTTTAATTCTGTCAACATCATAATTTCTTTCTGCATCTTGGTCTCTCAACTTCCTTTCCCAGCATAACCTTTCTTCTTTGAAATTCATTAAGGCTGCAGCTCAGGGAAGCATTTAAACATTAGGCACATTCCCACTCAGCAAATGACGTAGGTACCTAAAACACAGATTACTTGATCTGCTTCTCTCACCCTCTCACAACTACATATGTTGTTGTTTCTTCTCCAAGCACTTTGGTCACGAGGCTGGAGACCCAGACCTGTCCCAGCTTTGGGTACTGCCGCTATGTCGCACCCTGGTAACTCATATCTTATCATAGGTTTCACATCAAAAGGAACTGGCTCTGAAAGCAGCAGTCTCTCTCCCGTGCCTGTCTTTGGCCCCTTCCCCTTGACTGGAAATGGCAGTTAGGCAGCTGCAGGGTCAGTCGGCCTCAGCTCACATGGCAGAACACTGCCCTCTAAAACCATACCTTATTTTTGTTGGCTCCATCACATGTGGGTGCACAGCCAAGATCCCAGAAAATTTTTAGGAACATGCCCCTTCCGACAGGTAGGTGTTTTGGGAGTGGGACTGCTCACTCCAGGATTGCCACTTCAGAGAGTCTCCACAGAGCTGCAAAACAAAATTGTGCCCTCAGATTTCCCAAGGGAGATAGTGGTACTTCCTTCCTGCACATAGTCCTTTTGTGTTCGTGGATACAACGTGACCCAAAGTCATGAGATATTAATGTTTGGTTCTACTGTGTTACAACAGCCAAGAGAGAGAACTTGTGTCTGCCACATTTTAAATACATAAATATGGGTCTCTGTAGATGAAGCTTTTACTTGAGGATGAATACTGAGGTAAGAGAGAAAGGAATAAAATAAGGCATAGTGGTTTTAAACCTTTTAAACTTTTTTCCCTTGAAACATAATTTCCCCTTGCCTGTTTTAGCTGACTGTTTTCCACTATTCGAGGTTTTGTTGTTTTTTTTTTTTTTCCCCATTCCATGTTAATTTTGAAATATCTGGATTAACAGAATGAAGAGAAAAGCCGAGGTGGTAGTTTTATTGTTAGTCTTCTACTAAGTGACTTGGAGAGATACAATAATCTGACAAAACTGTGTCTCTTGGAATTTAGGTGTAAGATCAAGCTCTGACAAAGTAGGGCACAAGACTGCTTTACTAAAACACTAAATAATGTGTGCATGTTTGTAAATGTAAATTGTTTATGGAATTCACTGGAAACAGCATATATTTATTTCAGGGTATAATTTGGTCTGAGGAAGGAAATAATGATGTTAATTCACAGCTCTATTAATTACACTGAAAGTGCTATTTTTTGAACATGTCACTTTGAAAACAGCCTTTGTTCTTGAATGTGTTTGATTCCAGTAGAGAAGTTCTGTAATTTCCGTGGTGTATGAGGTAGCTGTGATACACACAGGAACAAAAGGCTGACTTAGGAATGGTGGATATATCTGGAATTACTGGGTTCTCTCTCCAGATTTAAAAAGAACAATAAAGTCAAATAGATAGTTCTGCTTCCCTGTCAGTTAGTGAAGCCATTCAGTGGCAACAAGATCAACCTTTAGGTAAGCATGTTGCTCAGGTCGTGTTCTCCTATCTTTTCTTATGCTGAATAATACAACCTGCTGGGAAGCCAAGCATTTCCATGACGTGAAACAAGTAAAACCAGTCACTGAAAGGTGGCAAAATTGGTAGGTTACTGTACTGGCAAATATTATTTACATGATATTTTCAGTCTTAAGAGGACTAGGAGTGTTTTTAGTTTTAGGAGGATGGATATAGTTTCCTGGCTAGTATTCTAGAATAGTACGTAGTTAAATTGGTGATTTAAGATATTACCTAAATTTCAGTAAATAGCTGTTTATTTGCTACCAGCAAATATTCAAATACATCCATAATTTCACCAGCTTAAAAGCTTTCTCCTATTTGAACAGGAACTGAACATGAACAAGTCCTATCTGTGGGCTGGTAACACAGATACCAGTACCAAGGGAAAATATTTGCTGCATATGAAAATTTGAAAAAGAATAGATACATGATTTACTTTTTCTGGTACCAGATGGTGCTGAAGGAAGTTCAAAGAGGTCGTTATAGGATAATGTGGAGATCGAGAAAAAGATTTATGAGTAAAGATATGTAGTATTCAGTAATATAGACTCTTGCTTTAAGGTGACATATTGATGATAGTTTAAATATTATTCAGTTCTGTGGTGCCCAATATTCATGCATACAAGTAGGTTTGTTGATGTCAAAAGTTTCAGGTTAATGACCTTTGTCTATTTATTATTTTTATAACAGCTATTTGCTTTGAATTCCTCACAAGATGAACTAGTGATAGTGTTAATAAAACTGAACATAACGAAAAGAGAAAGCTGAGGGACAGTCAAACCATTTTCTGCAGCGTCGCTACATAAGAGGTTATCTCTATCACTCCAAGAAAATAGTGTAATAACTTTCCCTTGGATTCTTTTCAAAGCTTGGTCTGTTCTGACACCATGCTTAGATCCATCTGGTTTCTATGTATGCATTTCTGCTCAGACTGTGGGAAGTTTGGAGGCCCTGGCTGCTTTTTGGGGGGGGAGCAGCCCCTCCTTTGGTTACATCTGCTCATGGGGTTTTCCTGTACGAGAGCTCACACAACTCATGAATAGATTTCTCTATATAAGATAATCTCAGCATGCAAAAATTTTAAAGTGATCTGAACTGCATGGGAAAATTTTAAGGAATTCTTCTCGCTGAATGCTGTTGAGCTGGGCTGACCCATTTCCTGGGTCCTCTTCTTGTAGGTTGCTGGCCTGGGATAGAGTGATCTCTGTAGCAGTGTGGAATTGAGCCATGAAGATGGCTGCTTAGAAGTGAACCCTAAGAATTACAGAGCAAAACTCCCACAATGATGATAAAATGTAATGCTCAATAAAGGGTGTCTGCAGTTACCCTTTATGTGGTCATGTAATATCATTTACAAAATCGGAAAGATTTATTTGCTTGTTTGAAACATTCATTTAAAACCCCTGAATAGAAACATTTTGGCTCTGTTATGATTTTTTATTATTTTCAACTAAGAAAACAAAATTAATGACATATTTTGTATATGTGCATATTCATGTGTGGGAAGAATTTTCTGTAACATAAACCATAGTTTACTGTGTGTTATGTCATACTCTCTTATACCACGACCATTCTTTTGTCCTCCAACAAATAGATGTTTCCCTTTAAAGGTTAAGAAATGAGAATGATGGTAGGTCAGAGGAATATACACCTGCTCTCACTTGTTTAAATTACATTTCCTCTTTACACTCTGGCTCAACAGTATCAGGAGACTGTTGTTCCCTGGGCTAATGCAATCTTTCCACGTGAAAAGCTCTTGATCCGTTTCTTTTCTACACTCCAGTTGCTGGCACCACTGCTTCATATGTTTCGTGCTAAAATGCAGAGAAAGCAAATGCATATAATTTCAGAGTTGAGGTAGCCTTCCTCTAGAATCTTTAGCTTGGTTATTTTCATTAAGCAAAGTTTTTCCACTCAGCAATATACCTGCCCTCATGTCCTTCACCTGAGAGAGAGGGTGAGAAATGAAGAAAGGGAAAGGGTCAATGCAGATTCAAAAGCAAAACTGTTAGAAACCATGCTGCCTTTCAAACAAAGATCATGAGATTTACTTAGTGCATGTGAGAACACACAGAATTGTTACATCTTTTTTATTGCACCTTGTTACACAGATGCATATACAAACATTCACTCATTTCACTTGCAACATGACAGCTATTAATAAGGATGTTATTTAACATAAATAAGAAAAGACCTGGTGCTTTTTGATGCTAAAACCTTTTTTCTGCTATTAGCACCATAAAAGTCCATGCTGCAAATTAGCTAACAGAATTAGTTCAATTTCTTCTTTATTCTTGAGCTTTTATGAGGTTTTTACGGATGTTCATTTAAAAATGCACATCTGCATAATATATTGGTTTTTTTTTTTTCAGAAAAGCAATGGCTTTTTTGGTCTTATTGACCTGAACTGGTATGATTTGGGACCCAACATTTCTGAAAATCAGATTCACATCAATTATTACACTTTAACTTGTAGCATGGCATTCTGAAACCTGGATTACGTCTTAGATCTCACACAGGTAAACTCAGAGAATATTTTATGACTATTAAAAATAAAAATATTGTCAAAATGTGTATTCTATTAAAACCAGATTTTCACATACTTAAATTATTTTTCCCAGTAAAACTCCATAAATCTCTTCACATCAGAGATGATTAAAAAAATTTCAAAAATACAGAGGTGATGATCTGCCACAACACCTTAGCCATGCATGTAGACAAACTATCCAATTAACAGATTACTGATAGAATAGAGAACTGTAAATCATAATGTTGAAAAATTTCAGTTACTTGCCACAAGAAATGTACTGTATCAGTCGGAACAAAAAGAATGCAAGAAGGTACCAAAAGTAATGTTCATAATTTACTGATCATGCACTAAAAAAATTAAATATCAAATTAAATATCAACTTATACGCCATATATGAATAGTTTAATAAATGATGGAACTTGTAAGAACACAATTTTGATACTATAATAGGTCTGAGTTGTCATACATCTCTTTTTATTTTTATTGTTAATGATAAATATAAATACTTTCAAGTACCCCCAGATTCATTATTTAATTATCATTAATTTGTAATTTATCATCTTTGCATAGGCACTCTGTATTAGTATTATAGTTGTTTTTAATTAAAATTGATGTAAAATTTGGCATATATAAAAACCCTAGCATTGTATAGAGATAATTATTTATATTGAAAGTTAAGTCTTTCATTACTCTATGAGATAAAAGGGCCTTTAACAGTAGGAATGTTATCAGCCACTAGTGACCAACTGTTTTCTCCTCAATAATTAAAGCAGCAAGTAAATGTACCCAAATTTAACCTTTTTAACCTCTGCAGTTATGCAGACTCTGTACTGACTGTAGACACTAGTGAAAGATACTGGCAATATGCCAGGGACATTTCTCTCAGTCTTAAATAAATACCATAGAATTGTAATCAACATATTGTGTGAAGATCCTGCTGAGCTGTATTTATTTTCATAATGAGCATTTCTAAGCATTTGAAATAGAAATTGAAATCATAAATCGTTTCTATAAAGGATCAAAAAAAAGTAAAATAGTCCAATATTTGCCTTTGAAGGTTTGCTTTTGTCAACAGCTGTGATCAAAATGAGCTTTCAGGATAAAGTTATTAATTCTTTCATTCTTCTGAATCTTCATAGGGTTTTGAATCGGTGGTCTAGTGACTAATGGTTCCAATTCCCTGAACTATTTCACTGTCTCTTTTATGCTAGGAGACAGACTTTGCAGCACCAGACCCTGGGGAATGGGCAAGAACTTAGTTTTAAGCTTATTCTCTGATGATGATTCAGACTTATTTATGCCTGGGTGGGGTTCCCATTTACAATTGCTCTGGAGTCCAGTGATGTGCTAGGCTGCAAGGAGGTTTCTGGGAATAAGGCTACTGTGGTCAGTAGATGTCTTTATTTTCAAAACATGTCCTGTTTGTATAATTTTTGAAAGGTTAGTGAATATGCAGAATAACTTGAAATGGGTCTAACTGGCCAGCTGGCCTAAAAGATTTATCACCAAGAGGTTTGTTAGCATCTCTATTTCAGTATTCCATCCAGTTCCCTCATATTATTGCAACTACAAAAAAACCTACAGCCCACTTGAGATTTAATTCCTAAAACTGAGCTCACTGTGAGTGGTGTTTAGTGACCTCAGAAAGCATATAGTCCAGATTTTTCAACGAATGTATAGGTCTCAAGATAATGAAAAGCTTCATGCTTTCTAGCAGACATTGGCAATTACCTGTGTAAGTGCTTTGGAAAATTCTTTAAAGCTTGTATCTGTGTTGCAAAGCACCTAAATACCTCTTCACTTAAATAAATAACTTACCATACCTGTATGAGCTACTATAAACTCCTGAAAATCAAAGGCAAAAGAAGCATTAAGGGCAGCATTTGAACAGGCTGTGAATTAGAGATGCCTCTGCAAATCCAAGGGGTATAGAGCTGAGATACTCAGCAGAAGAGATTAGAACATGGTTGCATAGTTTTATCTGGTATATCTTCCCGCTTTCATCAGCTCATGGCTCGCTGCTCTCCTGGGGGCAGACAGCTCCTCCCCTCAATTTAGGAGACGGCAAGGTGTCAGTAAGATTTGGCTCAGTGAGACTTGCCCTTATCGATTCAGTTCTTGCTTTGGGGACTCTGTGTTTAAATGCTCATTAAGAAGATTTTACACATTTTTTTCCTCTGCTTCAGGTCTATTACAGAATTACAATACTGTGTAGGATTTAGTTCACAAAGTTAGTTATCATTTGTGAAGCTCTCCCTCCCCCCACTCATGCTTTTTTTCTACAGCTATTTAGACTTGCCATTTTCCTTCATTGGCAGCAGATATTCTAAGGTCCCAAATTAATAACATTTAAAATGTTTTGTCATCACACATATCTCTGGGAGTTTCTTTTAGTCAGTTGGGTGTTGACAGAATTCTGTCGGAATTGGTCAAACCCTAGCTTCCCAATGTCATGTTTATTAGATGATAATAATGGTAGTTGGTGTTTTTGAACACAGGCTGCTGAAGTCAGCAGAAAGAATCCAATCCCTCTGAGAAAATGAGTATTCAGAAAATGGTGTCTTACCAAAGATGCATCATTTATTTGTTAGAAGTGGAGTGAACATGCATTATCTGCTGTACGTAGGCCAAAACTGCTGTTCGAAATTTACCTGAGCAATAAAGGGAAGAAGATCTAGCTAGGAAAGTAAATCATTGAAAGTATTAGAGTGGGAGGATTCATACCTATCTAAGCTATCTAGATGTTTTTCCCTAAATAAACACATTGGAAATTGCCAGGAAAAACACTGAGTAGGAATTTCAATCACAGCAAGCTATGAAAACAACAGTAAAAGCTTATTCCATTTGCAAGTCAGCACCAGTACCTTTCCTTCATTTTGGGTGACGCAGTGCTACAGTTGTTACCTGTAATAGACACTGTGCAATGTTGGTAAAGGAAGTCTCCTTTCCCATAAGGGCTGTGATGGAAATGAGTTTGGGCTCTCTCTGCTGACTGACATGGTTTTATGATCTGATTACTAATATTTTTAGAGTGATGCCTCTGCCCGAATTAAGGTGCAAATGAGACCATATGCCAAAGTCAGTACTATGGGTTTTATTTAACAGTAAATGAGAGAGAGAGACAGAGAGAGAAAAAGAAAGAAATAGAAAAGAGGTGGGAGGAGAGAAAAAGAGTGACAGAGACAGATTATGTAGAAAATATAACCACTCCATGGATCCCAATGGCATCCCACTGATCCTCTCCATCTGGTCTTCTTGATGGTGAGGGTCCCCCAGCAACACAAAGTGTCATGGATTAATATATGTTTAAACCAGGTGGGAACACGGAGGTACCTCCCCTAGAGTGGGGGCAAGTTTGACACAATCTCTTGCAACAGTCTCTGCATCTGTTGCATCACTTTCCATCATATGCAGTGCTCTGGTGCAAGGTTTCAGGAATGAGTCTGGGGAGTGCTTCGGGGGTCTTTGATGGTTTATGACACTCCCGTAACTGCTCCTCACATGAATGTCCCGTGAATGTGGCCTTTCGGGAGTGGGGATTTTACAGCTGAGACAGTTTGTGTAATGGAGGATGGGTGTTCGCTGCCTCTTAGCAGAGGTACACCAAAACTCAAAACTCCACACGCCCAAAACTCTCCTCCTTCCCCCTTGGTTGGCGGGAGGGAGTCTGTGCAAACCTGGTCTCAGCAGATGAGCCTGTGGGCTATGGCTTCCCCCACCCCAAACTCATTCAGAGCTGATTTTCAGGACAGCTCTTGGGTTTGGCTTGTGGATACATTCTTCTCCCTCAGCCTTGTTTATTTCTCCATAGACCTGAGATAACTGAATAATGGTGTCCCCTTTATCTCGGGTTCTCTTTGGCTTAACTCACAGTCCAAAGCTCTACTCAAGAGGCATCTTCAGCTGGGGTTAGTTTTGGTGGTCGCAGCTTCTTTATACAGTTTTGCCATCATGGGCAAGAAGTCCTTCATAACACTGTTTAAGCAATTAACCATAACATTTCAGTGTCTGACATGGTGACAGCAGCACCAGCCACATGGCACTGGCTCTGTTGAAGCTGGCTTTGTGGAGGAAGCCCATCTCCCTCCTTCTCCTTCATATCTCACGCCAGCCTATGTAATACATGCTCCTTTCCCTACCTCCACAATGTGCCTGGACATGGAGACAAACCTTGATGAAGGAATGTTCCTCTCCAAATCCCTGTGGGTACTGATGGTGCAATGGTGTGTCACTCCTCTGTGTGCCACATGCCTCTGTCCCTTCGGTTAGGAGGGTGGAGAGAGGTAACTCATGGTACTTTTTGCCACTGCTGAGACACGGGAGATACTCTAAGTCCTATGTGGGCAAAATCTGCTCCCTGCCTTGCCTTTGCCTTGGATGAGGTAGCAGTGGGGTTGACACTAGTCCTTTGCAAGTACTTGCACAAGAAATATTTTCTTGGGGAAAGAAGGGACTGTGTGGGAGATGGAAGAATTTCTCAGGATGAATTTCACTTGCACCAACATGTTGGTTCAGTCCTGCCTAAGCGAACAATAATAAAGCAGATCAAAAAGCAGCCCAGAGCAATGGCACAACTTATTTCAAAGTCGGAAGTTTGGTCCTTATTTAAATATAGATTTATTTTTCTTAAGGTGAAGATAGCTGACTCTGGGATCATCTAATAAAAAAAGTCATGTATTCTCCATTACCCATAGTTTCAAAATCAAAGTTTCAGTTGGTTTGGCACAGCCTGGTTTTGGGTAGCAGGGGGGCCACAAAGATGGCTCCTGTGAGAAGCTGCTGGAAGCTTCCCACCATGTCCGGCAGAGCCAGTGGCTGATGGCTCTGAAGACGGACATGCTGCTGGCCAGAACTGGGCCAGTGAGAGGCTAGTAATGCCCCTGTGATGACAAATTTAAGAAGAAAATCAAAACAAAGTCACACAGGTTTTGGCTTCTAGTCAGAG
>VZRQ01009868.1:413838-481301 GCA_013397975.1 Machaerirhynchus nigripectus | reverse complement strand
TTTGGGAGGACTCTGTGCCCATGGGAGGGACACACGCTGCAGCAGGTGTGGTAGGACTGCTGCTCGTGAGATTGGACCCACACTGGGAAGTTCACGGAGAACTGTCTCTTGTGGGAGGGACCCCACGGCTTCACAGGAAAGGACTCTTCTTCCGGAGCAGCAGAAGAGAATCTTGGTGATGGACTGACCAAAACCTGCCTGCCCTGCCTCCCTGTGTTGTCGGTGGGAAGGAGGTAGGGGCTGAGCAGGGGAAGGTGTTTTAAGGGCTTATTTTACTTCTCATTACCCTCCTCTGATTCTGTTAGTAATAAAGTTTACTTAGCAACTAAGATTGAGCCCTTGAAATATTTCTCCCTCTCTACTTTTCTCACTCATGAGGCCTCTGTTAACTCTTTTGTCCTCTTCCCTCCTTTTGCCCAGCTGTTAGCGGAGGGTGAGCAAGCGACTCTCGTGGGTGCCTGGCGTTGGGCCAGTGTCAAACCACAACAGAGGTCTTTGTAAAAGCCATTCTAGCTAAACCATAAACTACACAAACTATAATCTATATATACTTGAATCTATATATATATACTATAATCTATATATACTTGAATCTATAATCAAATTTGAAACATTATTACAGAACCTCTCAGTGGGGCTCTCAAAAACTACAGGTCTGTTATTTATGCAGTGTCACACAGATACAGTTGTGAAGGAGAGAACAAACTTCACTTTGAATACCAAGTCTGGCTGATATTCTCAGTGCTAACCTACATATCCTGATGGCATCATTTGCATTTCACACAAGTACACCCTGAAAGAAATTACTAAAACCACTGTCAGGGGGCAAATTCTATAGATTAAACACATAGCCATATACAAAAAAAGAGTTTTTCATAGTAATGCATCTTGCTTATCCTCAAAGTACCTGACAATATGCTATGATTTAATTTAGTAAAATAGGGCATTTATCAAAAATTTTGATCAGAAAACTGTGTTTGTCTTTCTAGGTGAAAATAATGTTAACAGCTTTTGAATTATATACAGTATATATAGCACATTCTTTAGACCTTAGGAGTAGAGAGGAGCAGCAGCTTTGTGTATGGGCACAAAAGCTGACATTCCACTATCAGGTTTGCTTGAAATTGCTAATTTCTTCTAAATGCTGATGTTTCAGCTCATTTAATATTATTTTGTTTTGTAAGTAATTTGGTGGAATTGTGAGAAGTCTCTGAAGAACAAAATAATGTTCAATGTGAAAAGAGGGGAGTGTAAGTTGGATTCTACTTTCTTCCAAAAACAAATTTTGAACTTTGGATCCCTAACCTTGATCTACCTTGCCATGATCTTCCCCTAACTTTGCTAAAGCTGCAGGATTTATACCTGTTAAAGATTTGGGACAGAATCTCTTAATTATTATCATTATTTAATGTCAAAGTTATTTCCATTTTGGCATAATAAAACACCTCAATTCTATTGACTCGTCTTTCTATATAATTGACTATCTTTTTTTTCCCCCCAGAATACTCACTGCTTCACTTTTTCAGAAAGTTCCTAGGAGCTGCTGTTGGCAGTTATGTTTACACTGTTTTTCTGATGATTTTACAGTCAGTTTAATTGCCGTTGAAAACAAACCATCAGCTATATGCATGTTGGTCAGGTCTCATCTCTTTTAAAGTCTCATTTTTACTGTAGCATTTACAAATCTAGGCTACCTATCACAGAGATGGGTTTAAAAAGATTACATGTTTACAAGTTCTTCCATCATTTAAAATAGTAATATTCATTTCATCTATTCATGTGACGCAGTCCCACATGAATTAGTTTAACTGAGCTAATGTATAATTAGTGTTTCTCTCCACCCCCATGTTTGCTACCTTAACCAGATGGGAATTCTGCTTGTACTTTATGTTCCAGAGAAGTAAGAGATTATCAGTGTTTGAACAATTTTATTACTTTATGTATTCTTTAGAAATTCCACTCATTTGTAAATCAGAATTCCAGAATCCCCTTTTTAAAAAAATACTTTAATTCCTAACTTTTCCACACTCAAAGGTATTTTTGTTTGTTTTGTATGTGCAAAATATAATAGTCTTTCCTAAGCGTAGGATATCTTCCTGAAGCAGAACACTTTGTTTCAGTAGTTACGAGGTTTTGTGTTTCTAAGGCATTCAAGAGGTGTTGCTAGTTCAGAGCTGGGATTTTGTCTGCCTAAGAGTTCACAAGAAAGAAAACGGCAGATGTATGACCAAATTGTGTATGCTAAGGGGATTTTCAAGAAAGGTAAATTCATTGCAAACATGAATTTTTGCCTGGTGAACCTGCATACTTATTCAGTGGACCAAACCACTTGCTTATACACAGATGAATTATAATCTGCTCTGTAGGAACCTGTGGTGCTATTTTATAATTTTTCAAGTGAGCTTGGCACCACAAAATGCTGGTTTATTTTCAACATTTTGCAGGTTTTCAGCTTTTAGCTAAACCGTCCTTGTACTGCCCCTGTGTTCACAGCAGCTTGTTTTCCCTTAGGATGGCAGAGTGAGAGCTGGCTGTAATGACTGATCTTATTCCCTCTATCTTTTACTTCCTCTACCTCAAGTATCTAAACTGCTATCAACAATTAAAGGGAATTTGCAATTCCCTGGATAATGTAAGCATTTGTAGTTAGTAATTACAGAGACTTTTCACTCTCCTGGCCCTGGAGAGAATGAGCTGCTGAGAACTAATAAATACTGTTTCAAATGCCTTGTGGTAGCCTTCCAACTGCCACTTACCTTTTAACCGTTTTTCTGATACTTCCCCACAATGACAGTCTACAAAACATCAATAGTGTTAGGTGTCAGTGAAGAAAGTGAGGTCTCTTTGTCAAACAAATCGCTCTCTCTTAATAAACGAAAGGAGCATAATTCTCAGACCTGAGGGAGTGTGACTTCCAACAGAGGGGCGGAGAAGGATTTGCTATTCCTGCCTTGGAATCCTTCAAGGGTCATTCTAAGTCCTTGTACATCTTAGAGTATCTTGCTCTAGACAAATTACCAGTCAGTGAAAGCAGCTTCAGTGCCTGAAGTAGCAGCCGAGCAAGACAAAGGCACTGCATTGAAGCCAGAGATAGGACCCATCATTCTTGGCATTGTGTCAAAACACAGAGTTCTAATTTATTCAAAGATTAATCCCTACCTTCAGCAGAAGTCAAACTGCTGCAGCTGAGCATGACCACTGGTTATTAGGGCAGACCAGCACACATTTCACATCTGAATACTCACATCCATGCATTCAGAAGTGAAAAATTTGTCCACGTTGCCCCTTGTAGGGCTACCATTAACTTATTGGCGGGCTTTGGAAAGTGAATTCCCAAAGCTCCTCATGGTCTCATGTGCCACTCTTTGGAGTCCGGAGGCAAAGCTCTACTTAATACTGACTCCAGTTGTCCCTTTCCGTAGAGGTAAACATGCTGCAGAGGGCAGAGTGGAAACCTTTCAGCAGCTGATGAGATATAGTGCTTATTGAAACAATTGCTTTAAAATATTCCCAGACAGGAAAATGTTCAGAGCTGTAACATGCACCTGGTAGGACTCAGAGCTGAACGTGGGAAACTTCTCTGGCATCAGTAGCCAGGGACTGTGAGACCACATGGTTTCCCAATGTGTGGGAATGAGAGACAATAATGATGATGGACAAAGGACCTGTGAGAAATCACCAAACTCTCAACTCTTGGGTAAAACTGCTATTACTTTTGAGTGTGTGCAATGTGTTACATTCTTGAGAGTTTGAAAAGAGCTTAAAACTGTTGTGCTTTGAGATAGACTCCTCTGAACATCTCAAAATCTGTTATCACAGAAGCCAATCAATATTTCATTTGAAGTTTAGATTTATTAAGTGGCTTATTGGAATTAAATATACAATATTTCTTCAGATTAGTTGCTGTGATTGGGATTTTGAGATGCAGTATTCTGACTCACACCAGAGAAATAATGCTCTTATAATAAATATTTATTTTATAATTTTTTTTCAAAACTAAGCAAAATCAGCACTTATTTATTTCAAGGAGGGGAAAAAACCACAGCAAATGATGAACAGGTCTGTTATTTAAGGCCTTTATTGCGGGAAGCAGGGGAAATGGATCAGCATCTTGGTAAATTGCAAGGACCTGTAGGGAGTTCCAATCTCCATTGCCACAAAGGTAGTTCATTCACTTGTGATTGAACTTTTGTTCATATTGAGAACCTTTCTAATTCCTTATTTTGATCACTACTTCGCTGAATTTTATGATATTTACTTTTAGTTGGTGGTTTCAAGGTTTTTAGCCTCATTACTGTGAAAAACTAGTTACGAGGGTGTTACCCATCATCTGTGAGTACATCCATCCACAGGTTCACTTCTACATGGAACTTGATTTTTGATTTGCTGCTTTCAACTCCATGATTAGATGTTTCTATCACAACTGATGCTGTACTATTCCTTTCCTTGGGATTTCATACATGCAGGCAGAATTTACCTTAAGAGCCTGCCCTGGTTTGGGCTGGGCTGCCTTTTCTTCTTAGTAGCTGGTACAGTGCTGGATTTTTTGGATTTAGTATGAGAAAAATGTTGATAACACAGTGATATTTTGGTTGTTGCTAAGAAATGTTTACCCTGAATAAAGGATTTTTCAGTGTCTCATGCTCTGCTAGTGAGTAGCTGCAAAGAAAGCTGGCACAGAGTGTACCCAGGACAGGATGTTCCAAACTGGCCAAAGGGATATTCCACGCCACAGAGCATCACACCCAGTATATAAACTGGGGGAGTTGGCTGGAAGAGGCTGATTGCTGTTCAAGGGCAGGCTGGGTCAGTGAGTGGTGGGCAACTGTGTTGTGTAGCACTTGTTTCTCTTGGAGTCTGTTGCTCTCTCTCCCTCTCTTTATAATTACAGTCTTACTAATTATAATATTATTGTCACATCATTATTAAGAACAACAACAACATTTTGTTTCAATTATTAAATTGCTCTTATTAATCCATAAGGTTTACCTTTTCTTTCTGATTCTCCTCCCCACAAGGGTGGGGGAAGTGAGTGAGTGGCTGCGTGGTACTTAATTGCTTAATTTATTCCAGTGAACCTTTAAAACTAGAACTTACTTTAGGGGGTGTTAAATGCCCAACAATTAACCTTACTGGCTTTGGTGAAAATAAAACAGGAACATTTCTTAAAGAGAAATTAATATGAATAGAATATTAGCTACAGAATCTAAGTCGAATCACAGCACTGTTTGGCCTTGTAATTAATTTAACTACCTTACAGTAGGATCATTTTTTTCCAAGGCTCTTACATTATTCTAATTTTTATGATAAATCCTCAATTACAATTGTAATTATAGGATAATTTACATTTCACTTAAGAAAATCATTTAAGTGCAATCAATGTAAGTATAGGCAATTCAGAAGATCAAGTAATTATTTAAGATGCCAGTGTATTAAATAAGCATCTGTCCTGATTTGGACAGTATGTCAATTAAAGCTTAGCCCAAATATTACTTAGTGAAATTTACAGGATTTGTTTTAATTCTGTCAGATGTGGTAAGTAAAGGGAGTAAGCTCACCTCTGCTTTAAGCTTTCAGGAACCTGAATGGCTCAGGAGTGGGGATACATGAATGTATGCTCCTTGGACTGAAAATAAAGATACCATTCCATGCCATGACTGAGGGAAGGGGTGGCAGTGGAAATGAAGTCTGTCATCACAAGGTGATTTATTTCTCACTGGAGCAGGAGACCTTCCTGGCCCACTGCCATTTAATTTGCACCTGATTGAGCCAGAAAGGATCAAGCCAGCCAAAAATCACTAAAATATGTTTGCATAAGGAGAAAGAACTAAAAAGTGTTTCCAATACTTGAGTGAAACCCTAAAGCTACCAGTAATAAGCAGTGTTTGTCTATTGCCATGGTAATACAATGACATTCCTGCCTCTGTGCTGTCATTTTCCATTATGGCAACTGTAATGTCACAAACACCCTTTTATTTTGCAGGCAAATCAGAAAAAGGAAAGGGAGTGAAACATATAGCACTACTGTTCACATGCTGCGGTGCTAAAGGGATGTGCAAAAATATGTGTTGCATCCTAATTTTGGCTTTCTCAATGAAGTGTAAAGCTCTTCTCTATAAATAGAAAAATTTAAATAGGCGGAAAAAAAATTAATGAAGAACAAGGTATCTTGCTCGCTCCATTAAAAAAAAAAAAAAAGAAATTAAGAAAACACTCAGCTTCCTCTTGGCTCCTGTGGCCTGTTTGAGCTACTGGAGGACAGGTTTCCGTGGAAATTCTCAGAAGTGCAGATGCTAGAGATGGAAAAGGTGTATGAGGTCACGTAAAGCATTACCTCACCAGCACAAAAGAAGTTTTGTATTGTCAAGATTTTTTCCTAGAGAAAGTTGTGTTCATAGCTAGCTTTCTTCCTTCCTTGGGTTAGACCTAAAGTTAATCTCTAAAGAGATGTTTATTTCCCTGAAGTTGCTGTAGAGGACACCTTCTCTCCAAAGCAAAAGTGTACCCCAGACACTTCTTGTAAAGATGAATTTCTAATTTCAGTAACTGTATTTGAACAAAACTTCCTCTTAAGAACAGGTAGATTTTGGGGGAGAATTTTTCTTTTTTATAGAGAAACTGTATGTAAAGAAATTTTATAACTAATCATCACTTTAGCCTTTGTATATAACAGCTGAATTCACTTATGTAAATTAATTCAAGTTCACTGAACTCAGTCCATCATTTTCTATCTGCAGCTCTGGAATATGCTGGAAACTGCCTGTTTACTAAAAACTGTCAATCGCTTCTTTTTTTTTAGTGGTCTTCCAGCAGCTTTCAAGTTGCTAGCCTAACAGAAAATGTATGGATGGTAACTAAGGAGGTGATGTTTCTTCTCCTCTTATCCTCAGAGAATATCTCTTTCCCAAATGTTTTTGTTTCCTGTATGTAAAATGCAGATAATGGTAATCCTTTGTAAAGAGCTTTGAAATCTGTATTTGAAACATGCTGTTCATAGCAATAGCCTGCAGGCTATTACTACTTTCAAACGGACTGCCACCCTGATAGGGTAGAGGAGGTGGTGTTAATCCTCAAGACTGTAGAACAAGGCTTCATTCAGAGTTGGCTCCCCCACCCACCAGCCTTTTTTTTTGTGCAAAGATCATCTCTTTTTCTTTGAGGAGGCACAGTCTGAGATACTGAGCAGTGAGAGAGCCAATCTGGTTCTCAGTTTTGTGGTGCTAACAATAAATATTGTGATTGTTTTAAAAATAATCTTACTGACCTTTAATAGGGCTGCCAGAATCTGGGCTGGGCTTTTTCAATGGATGTATTCAATAAAGGACATTACAAAAAGGTTGCATTTCCTCTCTACCCACAACCTAAACATAAACTGATTATACATTAAAGACAGAATAATGTCATTTATCATCAATGCATTAATAGAATTACATTGTGCACTTGAAATAAATTTGCCCAGTTTTACTGTAATTTTACTTTAATTGCCAAGAATATTTTGGCTCTTGTCTACAAAAATCATTGTCTTCTCTTGCTAATTTTTCTGAGGGAGGAATGCAGGGGGTCCTTAAGTCTGAGCAAGATATTGTTGTTATTCCATAAGCCTCTGGATAAACAGCATTCTTTGCTCCATGAGTGTTTACAATTTTTTTGATTATTTTTTTCAGTGGGAAAGGGATTTTATGTGTCTCTAAGTTGAACACATCTGAGATTCCAGACTCTTTAGTCCATTTGGATATCAGAAAAGCAGAAGGAAGAATTAAACATTCACTTGGGTGCCTTTTCTTTTGCCTCTGTTACTCCCTGAGGACCACCTACTATATTGGCTGCCTGCAAGTTGCTATTTCAGAGGGTTATAATGGATGGAAACAGAATCACTTAGCCTTCCATAGGCTTTCTCTTCTTTTTGATGATAGGATATTAGGGAGAGATTGCTGTAGAAATTGCTGTTTGAGTCTTTCTGCTTTTGATATTCCTTCCCTGCAAAGTAGAACTGTGCAGGAGTGCTGCAGAAGCAGGAGGATGGTGCCCAGTAGGCCTAATGTGGATTCAGAAGTATACATGAGAGCTTAAAATAGATCCTTCTGCTCCCCTGCCCAGCCATCTCTGTTTTAATTGTGTTCCTTAAATGACTGAAGAACTGGTTACAGATGGAGAGGACTCTACCACATGTACAGTGGCAAACTGTGCATGGAAGGGAGATAGTGCCACCTCTCAGCTTTTCTAGGTTCTCCCTGGATGCCAGTGGTCTAGGAAAACTTAATGTAATGGCAGAAAGGTGGTAGAGGTGGAACGGTAAGTAGTTCTAGAAAGCAGGGCTTGATTCTTATCCTACAATTTTGGAAAAGGCTTAAAAGACCTCCTCTGGCCTAGCCAAAATGTGAACGAGCAGTGTACTTTGTTTCTGAGGTCTGGACTCATGCTTTGTGACAGTTCAACACTTTTGATTATGCAATATAATTACTGGTCATAAAACCTGGTGGAAAACAGAAAAGGACTGCTTGCTATAAATAGCTATGTCACTTTCCATGTGCTTAGATATATTGATGAAATGCAGCCTATGCTATTTTGTTTTCATTTATTCTCATCTCTGAGAGTCCTGTGAGTGCTATTCGCTTTGTAGTTCGTTGGGGTTTTTTCCCTCTTTCTTGTTTCTGCCTCTGGCCTGCAGGTTTAGGAAAAGAAGAAGTGCTCCTTATTGAATTTCATACCACAGCACTTTTCACTAGTGATTTATTTGAGACCAGTTTTTCAATTTGTGGTCCACATAGGATGTAAGAACAATAGTCATGTTTAAATAAAAACCACAGTCCAAAAACACCCTCATATACAAAGTGGAGCAGAACTGTAAAAAAATTTCTCCAGAAATTTTCAGGGAAAGAAACTGGCTATATATTATTTTATGCTGAAGCTACCTTGAAACATCCTTTTCCTCTACTGGGAAGAAGGGCAGACAGGGTGAAAAGATAATGTTGCTTGTTTTTAATACAAATACGTTTTTCTGCTTTAAGACCCATTTCTGAATTTAAACATAAGGAATTGCAACATCTCTCATATTTCTATACCAAACTGTCAGGCAAAATTTATCAGAACAGAACAATAGATTTTGGTACTGAGTTGTTTTCCTTCTGCCTCCTAATGCTGTATTTGTTTTCTATGAAATTGCATGGAAAGAAAAATTCTTACAGAAAAATGTTCACACAGTATACCCAGTGGTGGTAGAGACTGGGCTCCAATGTAATCCTGCCCTTTTCCTGCAACCTGTAAAAATTTGTAGAGTTTTGAAAGGCAAAATCTGCATAACGGTGCTGTACATTTAAAGGTACTGAAAAGATAAGGTTCCCATTCCTTTATTTTACTGTAAAGGGCCACAAGGATGATCAGAAGGCTGGAACCCCTGATCTTGTTCTATGGAGACAGGGTGAGAGAGCTGGGGTGTTCAGCCTGGAGAAGAAAGGCTCTAGGGAAACTTCACTGCCACCTTTCAGAATGTAAAGGGGGCTTATTAAAGAGAGAGAGCAACCTTTTACATGGGCAAATGTTGGTACAACAAGGGGAATGTTTTTAAACTAAAAGAGGGTAGATTCAGGTTAGATATTAGGTAGAAATTCTTCACTGTGAGGGTGGTGAGGCACTAGCACAAGTTGCCCAGAGGAGCTGTGGATGCCCTCCAAGGTTTAAGCAACCTGGTCTAGTGGAAGGTGTCCCTGCCCATGGTGGAGGTGTTGGAACTAGATAATCTTTAAGGTCCCTTGCAAGCCAAGCCATTCTATTCAAGGAAAAAAATTAAAAGCATGGCTTTTCACTTAGCCCAAATTAATTTGTCATTCTGATCTCACGCACCCTTTTGTTAAATCAACCAGCCGTTGATCGAGTCAGACATCCTTAGTGTTCTAAATTGTGCCCCATGGAGACCTTATTCAGATTAGCTTACACTCTCAGTGGAGAGCCAACAGTATTTATTACAAAGTCTGAACAGCAGGATGGTCATTCACAGTTTGGGAAATTCTGATGTAACCCTTTTACATCTTGAGATAAAAAATACCAGCAACATATCTACACAGAAAGAAAAGATCACTCTTTCTATTGACCTCACAATTTTGTAACAGAATAAATTACATGGGAGTGGTTACAAAGAAATAAAAAAATGCATAAACTAGCAGCGATTTTAATAGGCTTCACCCCAGACTTAGTGTTTCAAATTTGGACTAAGTTTCTGTACATACATGTGTGCCCACATACATGAAACATTACAAACATTCATATTTTTTTAGTGTTTCCTACAGAATTTATTGTGCTTTTCAAAAGCAGAATGAAACATGGAAAAACACGTGCAGAACTGAGGAAATTACTCCAAATTCTCACACAAATTAGTTGATGTAACATGACAGTAGACAACAGAGATGTTCTTTCCTATTAAGTAAGAATACAACTTATGTCAATTAAATAATTGACCAGGTGCCTCTAACAAACAGGTATATATCAGGGGAAATGTCATGTCAAGAATATTCAGTTTGAATTAGTAAAAGCTTAGAAACAACTGAGGTAACAGAAAATGCAGTGATATTAAAATGAAGTTATTACAGCTGTAGAAAACACCTTTAATTGCTCAGATTCAATTTTACATTTTCCAGGAGAAGAAATGAAGAGGATGTACTAATATTTATGAAGAGCTATGAGCACTAAACTGCTTGTCCTAAAATAAAGTGCATTCAAATGTAAGATTTTGCATTAATCATCTATAAGGAGAGGATACAACTGGGACTTTCAGATCACAGCTCAGATTCTCTTCTAAAATGCAGTTCACCTCTTATTCCCTCAGTGCATAAGGCAGCCATTTCTGAAAGATTTGTTGTACTCCTAAATTTTATTTTAAATATTATAGGCAAACCCTTTACATGAAGTTTTAAATAATACTTTAAAGAACTGTTCCTTTGTTTTCTGCTAGTCTTTCTGAATCAGATTCCTATTTACTTTCCTGAATATCTCACATTCATTTTCCAGGAATACAAATATTCAACAGAAGAAAGATAAAAAGGGTCATAATTTTAAAAATAATTGCCAAAGAGTCAATTGATTTGAACATGAGGCTATCCCAAGCCTGTTTAGAAATGTGGATTTTAAAATTTTAGAATTTATATCTGCAGTCACATTAGCTTATCAATCCTTTGGCTGCCAGTCCACGTATTAAGCAACACTCTGAGTTGGAAGCAGGCTAGGAAATTACATTTCAGGAATAGCCTGAACTTTCTCCTTGTCTTTCATCGGAAACAAAAACAAAAAACCCCCAAAGAAAGAAAGAAACAAACAAACAGCAGTGTTTCAGAAAGTTCCTGCAGTTCTTACTCTGCTGAGACAGGCCTGGATAGAATATGGCACAGTCAAGTACTTCCTGGTTGGCTCTGACTTACTGAGTTTTGGCAAAGGGTAATTCATGTTCCTTGTTATTGCAGCAGCACATTTCTGTTACACATCATTCTGTCTTTAGCTTAACATCTGATGACAACTGGCAACAAGGCAATTAGGAAGAAGCTACTTGAATTATAGATACTCTATTAAATGCAAAAAAATGTTATGTTCCCTGTTGAAATGTCCTGTTGCTGCGTTGTGCACTCAAAGCCAGGAAATGTCCAAATTCAGTGGCCTTTACTCTGCCCTCTGGTATATATGCATTACAATACTCTTTAATTACATGATTTCAACGATTTCTCATATAATAGAATGCAAAAACATCCCATAGTTTTAAATTTTAGCTACAAAACCAAAGCTTGCTGCAGTACTCCTCTTTTTCTTTCTTCTGTAGAAATTAAATGGTCATGACATTTCTAATGCTCTAAATACTGTTAAAAAAGCTTCAGTAGAAAAATATGATTAAAGCAAATATTCATAGCAAATACCACATATAT
This sequence comes from Machaerirhynchus nigripectus, assembly GCA_013397975.1. Classification (NCBI taxonomy): domain Eukaryota; kingdom Metazoa; phylum Chordata; class Aves; order Passeriformes; family Dicruridae; genus Machaerirhynchus; species Machaerirhynchus nigripectus. The sequence continues at coordinate 469,398 of VZRQ01009868.1, read as the reverse complement.
ATGGGAAATAAACATCTTGTCAGAGTAAATTCTTCTTTTGTAATTTATATTCTAGACAGCTTTTATTTAATTTTTAGCAAACATGCTTAGGAATGGACAAAAAGGTCTTGTTTTCTTGAAGTCTCTATATAAAAACATTGTAATAAAAGCTGGAATTTTTGAGTGTTATTACCATTATGTTATTACTGTAACTACTGCATTTCCTAATCTCTATTTTTTTTTTTACATTTTCGTATTCAGAACGTGCATTAAACAAGGGGAGTCCTACTCTCCTTTAGTGAGGTGAAGAAATAAAGCCCAGAGACACAGGTCCCTAAGTGTCTTTAGTACTCACACTGCCTTCTGCACTGCTGTTGCTGACATAGCTGGAGCTCAGGAACACCTGTACAAGCTGCCTACAAGAACTAGGCATGGTGGGCACTGGTGGTGGGGAAAGCAGCCTGGGCTGTGCAAGTGGTCAGAGAAGAATCCTCTCTCAGGTGCTAGTCCACACTGAAGTCACGGCCACTGGGCCCATGCGCGCAGGCCATGCTTTGTTCTCTGATAGCTCGTACACTCCAGGCTGCTGGAGAGCCACCAGGAGAGCCCACCTTGTCTAGTGGTGTGACCACTTAACGTAGATAAATCTACTTTATCTTACACAAACTATTCAAAACTCAGCAAAAATCCTAAACTTTCAGCTCCATTTGCAGTCAGTTGGTACCACTGCAGGCATCAGGAGTACAAGGTCAGTTAGTACCACTGCCGCCTCTCTTAGAAATCTCTTTTAGGACAAAATAAATCTCCCTCTAGAGATGCACACCTTTTTTTTTTGCACTGCTGGGAAGGAAACTTGATATCTGATATAGATTGGATACTTTGAAGCATCTTAAGTTAAACAAGATCAGTCTAGTTCAAAGAGTCTTGCCCAGAGTTATGTTGTGAACCTATGGATGAGCAGGATGTGAGACCAAGGATATCTAATGCAGACTGTTAACCGTAGCAATGGGACACTCTTCTTGCATGTGCTGCAAAGTTGAAACACTGAGCATTAAAGACTAAAAAACCAGCCTCATCCTTTGTGGCCTACTGAAAATCCCTGGAACTGGAATTGAACAGTTCAACTCTTGTGCCCTTTTCAACTAAATAAAATTTAGCGGTGGTGGAGTCGATGGAGCGATGCCGCGTTTTTCCCACAGGGTCCCTTGTGGAGACGNAAAGGGAACAGAGGCAAAGAACCCCAAACAAAAGCCCGTGCGTGGTTTTATCCCGAGGGGTCCCAGGGGTGGGCAGAGCATCAATATCCAATAGTCTGAGGGCTAGGGGGTAGAGGCAAGGTTGAATGACTTAACAGGGGCCAGTGGGAGAAGGGAGGAGAGGGGGGAGAGGATCAGGGGCCAGTGGGGTACCGATGAAGGGAGAACTTTCTGGCACAGTGATGTGGGGAGAGACCATATTGTAGCAACATGGGGGGTGTAATATGGATTTAGCCACTGCAACAATAAAATAAGATTTAGTAACATCCAACTGCATTGCCTATAATGTTAGCCAGCATGCTTGACTGAAACTTACAGTGCATTGGCCAAGTGTGTGAGATTATTGAGACGGTGCGACTGCATAAATCTTGCCCATAGAGATTTCAACAGCTACAAACTTGCGTGTAGTCATTAAATTATGAGATACCATTTTAGGGGCTACAATGGAATTTCAAAGTTGAGATTCATATTTGCTGTCCATTAACTGACTGATTCTTTGTTATAGCTAGTAGATACTAAAGTAAAGGGCTCAAAGAGTAGAAAAATTAGGTAGAGCTTGAAAGAGTATGAAGTTGTTCATAATGCTGCTGCAGAATTTTTCATTCCAAAAGCCTTCTTTACAATATTTACATGATTAGATGTCCTAATGAGGAGAGCAAACTGCTAAAGAAATTTGTACCACAAAAATGCATCAGACTTGACTGGGAGTCAAAGAGAGATAGTTTTAATTCTTTTGTGCTGTAGTAGTTTTATGCTATACTTTTTAATTAGCTGCCAGAAACTGATTTTGAGAACTGGAGAACCCTGCTCTGTTGAGGCAAAATTTCTTTTGCTTGTGATTAAGATTTCCTTCTCTAGTGAAAATGAACTAAAATATACTTAGTGTGCTTACAGCCCTTGAGAATTCTGTTTATTTTTGCTTCTGCCATCTGTGTTAATCACAACAGGAAAGTCTAGCTTGTAGTCTTAATACAGTACACACAGTGCTTTTGAATAATGATGAAGTGCAATACAAAAAAAATGAAGGGGAAACGAATTTTACCTCTGAAAACAAGACATTCTAAAGGGCAAGCTATCATTCTCATGTACTTGTTACAATTCCAGCATGCTTCTGCTAAATTTATTTCTACCTAAGAAACCTTGGTCAAGGGTCACAATTCTAAATATAGACAAAACTCCACCTACTGGTTTTCCTAGAGAGTACTGAATACCTCCTCCAGGCTCAATTTTGTGTTTACATCTCTTCCTGATTCTCTGGCCACATAGATATTAATGATGTGTACAAATCAAATGAATCTAGCTCAACTATATATTTATCCCTTTAAAATATCGTCTTGGTGGAATTTTTAAGCTCTGTTGAGATGGGAATTTCAGAGCCAATGCTAAATCCAACAAAATCAGTTTATTATGAAAAAAAGACCCTTTGCATGATTTTCATCATTGAGAACTGAAAGAAAGTAGAAAACAAACTTACTTTTGGCTTTTTCTAATGCCAGAGGTTCTCATCTATATTTGATAACGCAAACCCAATATGCCATAAACATGTTGAAATGCTGTGGCCTTTACAGTTTTGCCAGCCTGAGGTAAAAAAACGAGTTATTTAATGTCTTGTCTGGATCAGCCTCATTAGGAAGGACTGCAACATCTTCCTTATTCACAAACGGCAGAGACCTGATGTCTTGTTTCACAAGGGCTCTTATTGTGCGGCATATTGTTTTCTCAGAATAATCTCTGCCTTGATTATTTGTGCAGTGGCAAGCTCCCTTCCTTCTGAACACATACATTATTGCCTTTACTTTCATTGGCTCATGTATACTGGACAAAACCGCCTTTGAAGACTACTCAGCTTCTGATTATATAAAGTCAAACTGCTTGATACAGTTTTTTGGTTATATACCTCATTTCTTTATTGAGAGGGTCAATAACAGATTCCTTGAGACTAATTAAGATGTATCTTAATGGCAGGCTTTGCTCTTCATCTTAGGATGATTAGATATAGTCAGTCATCCAATGTTCAGATCTTCAAATTATACAAAATTGTACCTTTCTCTCATAAAAAGAATGATGTGAATCTTAAACTTTGGTTATTACAAAATAACCAAATATAGAGGTTGGTATTGAACAAAATATCAGATAAAGTGTCTTAAGAAACAAAACATCACCTGTCTTTTAGAATGTGAGTTAATAACACAGAACAAATCCCTAGCAGTGATAGATCTTGACATGCCTTTCCTGGCAATTTATTATCTCAGAAAAATTGACAACATATACACCAGAAATTATTAAGCAGAATACCACTCAACTTTTTAGATAACTGGAAGACACACATGCACATGTGCATGCATTTGTCCATTTAACTTAATACACACTGTGAAAATGCCACAGGAAAACCAGTTTTGCTTCCCAAATTTGTGATGAGTGTTAGCCAGATTTGTGGTTTGTTTTATTGGGGTAGATCATGGAGTAAATTATTACTCAGTGTGAGTAAGGATACCAGAAGGAGCCCCTAACTAATTATGTAGATGTAATACGATTAATAAATAATAACTGCAATTATTGAGGAATTGCTTAACCAGTAAGGTCTTCAATAAATGTTTAATAGTTAAAATACATGATAAACAAAACCAGATGGCAATATAGCTTGTTGCCAAGTCCCACTTGTGCAGCATAGGGTATACCACCTTATTAGTTTTGAAAGTCCAAATGAAATATATCTTGAATGTAAAGAAAAAGTAATTGGAAGGTATTTTCATTCTTTGTGACTTTGTGTGACTATGTAGTGCCCACATACCCCTAGAGCAGAAGTGCCCTTTTTTTGTGACATTGATTGGTTTATTGAAATTATCCATATGCTTTAGAGAAGTTACTTTCCTTATTTCTTCTGCATGCTAGACTCAGAATGAAACTCAATAGCAGAATAGGAATGAATATGTCTTATTCTTATACTGAACCTTTTAATAGCACATATCTTTTAGATGAAGTCCATTGCTATCCTACTACTCACTGCTCCTCTACAAAATAGAAAGATCTATTTTATTTTCATTGGAGCTGTGATTAATCTGGCCCTGTGCAGTTGATCTTAGTCTGGATTCCATGTTTTCAATGATGATTTCAACATTGAATGAGATTTGGGACATTTTTAAATGAGATACAAATGGCCAACACTTGGATCAACTTCTTGAGTCTCTAGTTATTCATACTTAAAGTTGTGATCCATAAATGACTGAAATTAGTCAGTGACTTTCCATTGACCAAATGGTTTTGAGGTTACCTTTCTCCCTAGAGTGTCCTGTGATCATAACGTCTGATCATTGACAGCTCAGCAGCAGGGTTCTCAACGTTCTTTCTAAGTTAACTTAATTAACTCATTCTCCAGTTCTTACTAACATTTTTTCCCTTTGTTTTTTGTTAGGTTCTGCCCATAATTTCTGTCAGTTATAAAGTCATCATTTAATCTATGAGAGTAATGCTTAATTTTTATGATAAAGGAATAAGAGAGGATTCAGTTTTATTCCAAGTATTACCTGTTTTTTCCATGTAACATATCAAAATAGACTCAGACTTTTCCTTTAGAGGCAGAAAATGATCAGAATATGTATGATTTAATATATATGCATTGACACAACATCAATAGCCCAGTGACTAGGGTACTAGGCCCAGATTTCAGTCTAACTACTGATTCACCTAAGCTAGATTTTTCCTGTTCTTTTAAGGAAAGAGGAAAAGGGTACCCTTAACTTGAATTTACTTTTAGCCAAGATCTGAATAAAACCAAGGCAGTCTGTAATTATTATGAGTTAAAAATTTCGTGGTATAGGCTGACCTTGCTTCCTGCTAGCCAGCTCACCGAATAATAGAGCTTTTGATGTTTATAATTGAAAAATTTATCTTTCCAGCATAAAAGAGGAATGGAGAAACTCAGCTCTGCTCTGGTAAACTCAGCAAAAGCAAGGAACTTGACGTGACTCCAGCCAAAGCACTTAAGGATCTTCTGAAGGAAGTAGCTACTCTCACTTCAACCACTCAGCCTCCCTATACTGGGAGGCTTTTAAACCAGGGATAAAGGAATAACATCCTCCCGTTCTCCTTGTTTCCCAGCCAGTTTCTTGATTGCACCCATTTTAGCAATTACATCCAGCTGCACTTTTTTTCCTTGCAGGGCTCATGCCCCTTGTCTCAAGGGAGAGCCAGATCTTTTCTTAACAACGGCAACAGACTGCTTTTCATCCTTTGTTCTCTCATTTTACCTTTCTTGCATTGGTAGTCTTGGATAAAGTCCTGTCCTTCTGTCTAGGTGAGGATCAGAACCTATTCTCTTCACCTAATCATGTATGAGCAAACTTTAGACAGGCCAGGGCCAAAAAAATATCATTTAACTCATGGCAGTGTTCAAGTCTTCCCTGTTGTGTTTTTGTTTTAGGCTAACTGGCATCTTTCTAAACAGCTCTGAGGTTTGGCTTGGGAGCAAGTACAAGCAGAGGACTATTTCTAAAAATCAGCTTTTGTGGGACCTCTGTTTTAAAATACAAGCACAAACTGTTTTGGTCTCAAGTCTGCACTGCCGGAGAATGGTTGCAAGTATGTTCAGCTTCCTGACATGGATTGACATGGTGAGGACATAAACTTGGTTCTGCTTTTGTAAATAAAGGTAAAAGTACTTCCACACATAATTCTTCCAGGAGCTTAACAGAAAATACTGTAAGGATGATGAAGCATTTATTTATGAAGCTGCCCATGGTGACATAAATATCCCAATTAGAGGCCACAAATTACTGGATTTATGTAAAGTATGGATTAGTATTGCTGTGCAGAGCATAGCATTGTTACAGAACAAAAAAAGGAGCATATTCAGTGACAATAAAAAAAGACTATAAAAATAAGCCTGATAGAAAATATCTATTTGTGTGGCACAAAATAAAAATAAGCCGGATAGAAAATAGCTATTTGTGTGGCATAAAATTAGCCCATGGAACAAATTGTCAGAAGTTTAATTAAGACATTTTGCTCAGTACAATTCAAACATAATTAGGATTTATATGAATAAATAACTAACTAGAACTAGGCTACCTTGGTTAAAATATGGCTTTAAATCATCACAGAATTAATAAGTAAGTTTATAAATAGTCCCTAAGGGCTTCTTACATCTTGTGCTACTGAATGTTTGCAGCTGATATGAGCATGAAGGGCCTTGGAAAGAGATGTGAACTCTCAAACTGAAAAAACCCCAAACAAACAAGAGAATATTCTTTTGGCTCTCTTAGTTCTTAACAATAGCAAAAGGATATAACCATTTTTGTACTGTCTTGTGGAAAATTGTGGAAGACATGAAAATGCCTAATACTGTTTACCTTTGAGTTGCAGACAGAGTGGGTGAGAGGTGAAGAAGAGTGAAATGGGAAAAGGGTGATGTCCGAATGCAAATCCTCAGAGATTTGAGTTGCTTTGAAAACAATTTACTGAATCACTAAATGCAAGGATTAAGTATTGAATAGTAATGATTAGTATTATATACTAAAATTAAGAGCTAATTTAAATAAAAAACTACTTGTATTTCCTTCCTAGCTAGAAAGGAATATATTTTTAATCAGTATTTTCAATGTGTTTTGCAGAAAATTGATTATGATCTGAAGGAAATTTTTTCAAAGCAGAACTTTTTAGTATATTAGTGATACTCTATTCTTTTTGCCAGTTTCCTAACCAAATGTGAAAAAAAGAGAAAAATCTGATTTAACTGATACTGGAAGGCAATTTCTTTTCAGCAACTAGAAGTTTGGCTAAATGTTTGACTAATAGAATTAAAGAGAGAGTACAGAATACATGAAAAATGACAGAAAATGTGTCTTCCCTTCTTTCTTAGTTTTTAATGTAACTTTACAACTAGCTGCATTATCTTATCCTTTTCTAAATATAGTTTTTCTCCTTCTTTTTTAGTTTTCCTCCTTCTATTTTGTCTGTCATAATCCATTTTTATGCTCACTGGTTCCCTCATACCTAAACCTTGCTCATCTTACTCCAAGTCTGAATTTCTCTCTTTCTCTCTGCTTTTTAACTCTTCCCACTTCCCTCATGCAGAAAAAAAAAGTTTTTCTGTGACTCCTAAATTTTCCTCCTTGGGGAGGTGACAGTGATGTATCACAAGCCGGACTGACCTTAGCAACTGACGTTTCTTCTGAGTAATTCCAGACAGACTAATTGGACACAGTGAGATCCTTGTGGGTTAAGAGAGAAGGTAGTATCTCCATCCACTAAGAGGATTTTGACTTGCAGAACAGATGGCAGGTACAAGCGGGCTCTCTCACTTCCATTTATGAGGCTCTGTGTGGAAATACGTGGAAATTTTTCTTGTGGTGCTTACAGAAGCATTAAAATCTCCTTGAGTGAAGTGGCAGAGTAATAAAATGCTGCCCAATACCTGTATTATTTATGTTTTGTAAAACAATTAGCATTCTAATTCTTAAGGGATGATGAAACTATAGTTCAAATAAATAGAATCAAACAGCAAATGCTAATCTTACAGCTACAATTAAAATGGATGATAAATCTCTTCAGAGAAGTCTTCTAGAAAGGTAATTCATACTGTAACAGCTGGATTTAAACTGTCAGTATTTGTCTGAGATTTTTATAAACTATGCTGCATTTTACTAATTATACTCATCAGTTTGTACATTTGCAACTGTACCTGCACCACGTAACTGTAGAAACAGTGGCAAGAAACTAAACACGCAGGTAGATGCATTCATTCCTGTTGCCAATGCATTCTTTGTATTATATTGTGACTGTATGGAAGACATTCTGTTTTCTGAGAGCAGTTTGTTGTCACTATATGACCTAAGGTGAAACCAATTAGTCTTACTGTACCCACTATGGAGCTTTTGTAATGTTGGCTATAGAATAATCCTTTCTGGTAGGAGTTGAGAAGTTTATAAGAATGTAAAACATTGCCAAAACCATTTGTATACAATTTCAGAATATTTAGAATGTGAAAAAATGCCAAAAAGGCATTTAATTAAATATGGGATTCCATATTGTGTTATAAAAACATACTTAAAAATAATTTTCTTTTGTCAAGTTTCTCCCTGTTTAGAATAAGAATGAAATGTGACTTCTCAAAACTTGATCTTTATGAAATTAAAAAATTCCCCAACAAGTAGATGTTTATTTCATAAGAAGCTATTCTACCATTGCATCGTATCAGTGGTCTGTGTTAACAACACACCTTTCACGAGTTTGGCATAAAGTATCCTAGGTGTGCAAAATACTGTATTAAAAAAAAATCATAAACACAGTCTCTGCCCCAAATAGTTTATCTTCTAGTCTTGACACAGCATCCCTAAAACTGGGAGACATGATATAGAATGTAATTCTAAACCAGAGTATTATAAGTACCTTTTTTCTGTAATCTCATTTTAAAAACCTGTAGTATAAATGAGGGGATTGCTGGAGAGGTCTGAGGAACAGATTTTGGGAATTCCAGATGTGGGAGCAGAGTGGACACTGGGCAGAGTCAAAGGCAGGTAGGCAGGAGTTGTAATGTTGAGGTGCTGCCCACCTTTCCTGCAGGCTGGAGTGTATTCCTTAACACATTCCCCTGAAACTGGTCACCCCTTTTCTGCACAACACTTGACTCTTCAGCTGCATCTTGATGGACGTCAAAGTAAAAGAGGCTTGAAATAAAATCTAATATCACACACACACACAACATTCACACACCAGTTGCAAAAAGCAATATAGAGGCACAAATGGGTCTGCCATAGATCCATCCAAAACAATCTCTGTGCTTCAGTGTCTTTTATCTTCCACAGTGCTCCCACATTAGTCCTGTTTTCAAGGTCACTGTGACATTTTTACAACTGTCACTCAAAGAAATAACAGAGAAATTAGCTGTGGTTACAACAGCTTTGGTAGCAATTCAGTTGCTTAAAGGAGCTAGAATAACCAGAAAGTTCAATTGGTGAATTTATCTTGTGATTCAGACATCATTTGAAGATAATGTTTCCTGGAACTGATGCATATCTGTGTATGTGCTGAACCCAGGAGAGACCTTTTATGTTGAATAAGAGAGCAATCAACTAAACACTTCACTTTATCTGATCTGTTATCTTAGATACTAAGTTAAGAGTTGGGAATTTTTTGAGAGGTAGTTTTTAAAATGTAAAATATTCTGGGGAATAAAATAAGTTGCTTTTCTCATTCATTTTCTTTCTGGAATTTTATGAATTAAGTAGCTGACATTCCATTGCTTGTCATTCATGAGACCTCAGTTAATAAGGACTTCTCCCTATGGTTTTACTCAGTGGAAGGTTTCTACATGAGTAGTATTTAGTCACATGTAGATGTGCATATCATTAATAAACCTCAGTATCTTAGTTCCCAAAGCTTATCCAACACTTCACTGAAGCCAGTCAGCCCAGGGCAAAATGATGAAAAACTGCACATGCTACAAATACCATCAGGACACTATTTTAGATTCCCTTTATACTTCTGTGAATGACTTAATGAAGTGCAAAGAGAGAGGGGATCATTAACGAAATGGGAAATAGGTTTCCCCACCTGTAAAATGGGGATAATAATTCTTACTTTTCCTGGAGAATATTAATAGCAGCTAGAAAAATGTGCTCTGGTTTTGTAATTATTACTGCTAGAAGACAAGCAAAATGAAATGATTTATGATATGCTTTAAATGGATGCCCAGACTATGGAACAAATACTTTTTAGGGCTGTCTGAGCATAGTTTGTACATTAATTAACTGGATTAAGATCTAATTTAATTAGATTCTCTTTTATGGAAAAAGTCTTTTGGATGAATAATACTCAATTCATTTGTTTTTTGGTGATTTTTATTTAGTGGTTAAACAAAACTGAAAAGAGGAATAGTGAATTCAAAGTAAGAATGCTTGTGGGAGGAATATATAAAGTTAAATTAAATTGGTCTCTGGACCAATTCAAGCTGTAAAATTAAGGTCATTTAGATCTGTTACCTAGGTGTTGTCTGAACTGTGAATGTTTATATGCATATACCCTACCAGAAAATTGAGTGAACTCCTCAGTCTAGGTTACTGTCAATCTCCTATAAACACTGGGTTGTTAAAATAAGGAAGATTTTGAGCAGAATTAAGACTGTAATTTCAGTAAATTGTAGAGGATTGTTCACATGCTGCAAAAAGCTAGAGGATCCATACATTAGACTTTATGTAATAAAATCTGTATTGGTCGACCTTGATCATGTAAATAATGTAATGTCTTTACTTGACCTGTGCTTCAACGTAGCCCACTTTGGCCTTGAAATCTGTTTAACCATGGTATCTTGATAGTATACCCAAAAAAGTAACTCCCTTGAGAGGCAGAAGGTCTGAGATGTGGCTGCATCCCCTTGGACACCAAGTACTCTGAGGAAGCTGGTGGGTCACTTCTGCATTAGGCAATCCCACATCTGCCTTACTTTTGACACTCACTCTCTAGTGATGTTTAGATGAGATCTGCTCTTAAGTGTGTCATGACCAAAAAAACATGCACTGCAACTGCTCACATTCCTCATGGTATTAACCATGTGTTATTTACAACCTACTGTTAAACAGACAACCCGAGCACTTCTCAGGGTCTTAAAAGGTCCCCCAAAACATCTAAAAATGCTTTCAGGTTTCTCTCTTCCTTTCTAATATTTGAAGTACCCTATGAACAAAAGGTGTGACTGAAGTAGTCTTTGAAGTGTTCACATTCTCCTCTGAAATGTGTAAATTCCCTTCTCCACTGACTTCCCCTGTGGCTGAAAATACTCTGTCAGTGCCCTAAGACCTTATAGTCATAGGACCTGCTTACTCATTGTTTTAGGTCAGCTCAGGTATTTAGATAGGTTTAAAAAGTCTTGTATGAGTATGAATCTATGTGTATGCCTATATATACGTGCAGTCATAGGCATGAGATGTTCTGTATTGCTTTCTTAATTTGGGATTTTGAAAAATAATCTTTAGATTGGTTTTTATTTTGGACCAACCCAGAAAATAAAATGATAATGTATATGATCTAAAGAATTACAGGGGCATTTTTAAGAGCTGTTTTTACCATAAAGGACCTGTGACTTACAGTCTTCTAATCACAAAGTGCATTTTCAAGTTATAGAAGACTTTAGGGGGAGATGAGAGGGATTGAAATAAAAATGAAGGTGCAAAAATACAGTGTTTAGGTAATATTAATAAAAATACTTAGTGTAGGTAATTTCCCTGTGTGTTTGAAATATATTGTAATGCTCAAATCCAAATAGCATTTGGGAATGTTATTATCTATTAATTCACCTCATAGTTGTTTGTGTACTTCTATTTACCAGCTTTGTAGTAAGTTACATTAGGAGCAATCTAGTGATTAAAATATACTTCTTAAAAATTACTGTTCATTAAGCTTAGTAAATATTCTGGATGTGCTGACTTCAACTGATTAACTAGTCAGAGTTATCAGAGTATCAGAGGAGAAAGAACTTTTATTTGAAACTGCTTGCAGAATATTTGTGCAATATCAGCTTTTGGTGTGCTGTTTGCCCCTAAGAGACGGCCATAGTAATATTTTAAAAAGGCATGAATAGTGATGAAATGCCTTATATCATCTAGCTATAAGTAGTGATATTGCCCTTGCTTTATGTAAAAATATAATGCTCTGAACATTATAGTTTGTGCTACAATGCTCTTTTACTGTAAGGTTTCATTTATAGAAAACCAGGTGTGGCCGAGTTTGCCATCTGATAGTCATACTGAATTAAGTGGAAACTCTGGAATCATGTAGTAGAGGTAAGAGGGACAGGGTAACAGTGAATCTCTGTAAGGAGGAATAAGGTACATCTGTATGGCTGTGGGCCCTCGCTGTAAGCACAATGACCTAGTTCCAAGCTATTCTCATGAAAGATTGGACTTTCCTCTGGTTAGACGCCATGGGAATGTGATGTCCGGGGGAACCCAGGGACCCCAGACAAGAGCTAAAGGGGACCTTCTTGGACCTGGTCTTCTGAAAATCTTGTGCTCAAAGCAGGAAAGAAGAGTCCTCCAGGAGACCTGGCACTGCACAATGGGCAGAGTGACTGGGCTGGCTCAGTGCAATGACTTGCCATGGCAAGCTTCTGCTTTAAGTAGTCTCAAAGGCCACATCTGTATTAGCAAATGAAGCATAGCTGAGAACAGCCCTGCATACAGTGGCCAAGGGGAGAGGGAAAACCTGCATCACTGTAGCTAAACGGCTCCATGGTGCCACCTGGGAATGGCTCTGGGAAAGCTCTGAAGCTCTGCCTCTTGAACTGTGATGAGGAACTATTTGGGAAATTGTTAGCTGGCAAAGAAGTAGCATGCCAAGGACTTACTAGTATTTATTTGCAATTTATTTGAAAATACGTATTAGTATTTATCTGCAATTTATTAGCACATGTAATTGTGTTCCTGTGACTGGGAAACGATCTAGACTTTAGACGACATAAGGGCAGACCTAATAGGCACAGTTTGCTTTCCTAGCAAAGGTGCTGCTTCCCAGGAGCTGGTAAGTAGAGAAAAGGAGGTGCTTTTGCTCATTTTATGTACCTGCACCTCGAATACTAAGTAGATCATGGATATGTTTAATTAAGCTTTTGCAAACACTGTCTTTTGTGGGACTGTTTTCTGGGAACATAACTAAATTCTGATTCAAAAGCAATGCAGGCATACTTACTGAGCCGCTAGATCCAGGTTAATAAATTCTGCTTCTTGGGAGGAATGTCTATAAAACATGGAGATGTGGAGGTAAAGAGCTTTACTGAAATGTGTTGGTCTGATGCTCATGGCAAAATTTTGGTCCCTCTAAATCTGTTTCAACTCCAGTGGAAGTGGGGTTTGGCCCTGCCTCAACTTACTGTGATTAAACCTCCTATCTTCTACTGAAAGTGGTTAAAGACAAAGGCTTTTATATAAAGTGCTGTTTTGGGGGGGTTTTTTAATTGTAGCCGTAGTTTATTGCTGTGAGGGTTCTGAAACAGCAGTTTGTCTGCAGTTTAGCTCTGGAATCCCTGCAGATAAGGCTCCCAGGAGAAAAGGCCTGAAATACCTTGAGGAATGATTAAAAGCTTCAGTAATGTTCCATTAAATCTTGCTGCTTTTAAAATAAATGGACACTTCATTGCTGTAAGACATTTTACCTGTAGACATTCATTTGGTGTCTCATGTTTTTAAATGACTTTGCCCCCATATAGCAGTCAAACCTCAAGATATTACAGGAAAGAAGGATTAAGGAGAAATACCTATAATGACTGGTAGATTAGTAATGATAAGCAGACTCAAGCTCAAATTCTAATTTCATATGATGCTTGATGTGGTTTCAGGATGTTATTGTTGTTGCTGTTCATAGTATCAATTCATTAAAATAAGTAAATGTGGCCTGGAAACTAAAAAGATCCCACCTATGTCTTTCAGAGATGGTCAGATTAAAGTATGTGGTTTTTTAAATAAGCACAAATGGATATGTGCTAAGTATTTTAATGGAAACCTGAAACCACAAACCTTTTTCCTGCCTGTATGTTTTACAAGCAAATTAGAAGTTCGAATAGATTTAAAACTCTCAGATCTTTTGTTCTAACTTGAGTGCCATTTTAAATTAATATAAGACTTTGACCTCAGGAATAAATCTGCTCCAGCAACCCAGAATTTCATCAATATTTGTGTTAATTATTAGCAGTGTGTACATCTATGTAAAAGTATGTTGGTTTAGCATTTTTAGTAGTATGGAAAATAAGTAAGTTATTTCCATAAGTTATGGAAAATAAATTCCACTTCAGCTGTTGCTCTGAAGCTTTGGACTCATGTGATCCTGATACTGAGAAACAGAGGTGATTGAAATGATTGAACAACAGAAACTTTTACGATTGTTATAGTGTACACATGTATTAATGACTGTGTAGGCTCTCTTACAAAGGCTTGTATGTTTGAGCCACTCAGGGAATATTCAGGATTAATTTTTTTTTTCTCTCTCTATATTGCTGTTTCCACAGTCAGCAATCAGTTATTTTTTTAAATTGGGAAATGTAGAAGGCATTATTATTTCTGAAAGCAGTTGAGGTTCTGTGGCTGCTTTAATTTTCTTTAGAAATTATTTCCAAAATCTTACCTAGTATTCCAAAAAATCTTGTCCTCATTGTGGCAGTTTTGTGCCTGTCAACCACTGACTTGTGCTTCCAGTGGGAAGAAGCAGCTACAGAAAGGAGGAGTCACAGACAGAGGGGTGATCTCAGATTCTAAAGGTCAGTCCTGTGACAAAGTCTAATTAACTGGGATGGCACCATGCACTTACCTAATTTTAGTGGGGAATCAGTGCAGATATTGGAGCCATGCTGTGACATTCTCATGGTGCCTCAGCTGGTGGGCAGTTGCACTTGCATCAGGTGGAGATTTCTCAGGAACACACAATTTCTTTCTTTGCTTACATGTTGCAGTAATTCAGCACAAGAATCAAGTACTGGCTATTCACATCAGTCAAACTATTTCTAAAACTGACCAGCAAAGAGCTCTGGTCAGCCCACAAATGGGAAAGAGCCATGTGTTTGGATATCCAGTTACAAATGGACTTGAAAAGCTTTTAGGAGAAGTTCTTAATAGAAAGGGACATTGTGCAGAAGGAAGTTGGAACCAGGTGTTTTCCACTTTTTTTATTCCCTTTGCTGTTCCAGCTGCTGACCCTGCTAGGCAGTGTGCAACCTGAGAGATGGCTCTACTTTTGTATGATAAGAAAGCTTCTGTCCACAGGTGGGTATGGACACTCAATGATAAAAATAGTTTTGCTAGTTAAGGAGAACCTGCCTCCAGATACCTGGTGAAAGTTCAGAGATGAAAAACCAATCTGATAACATCCTAATGGGAATAGCTGATGGACTCTGACAGGGCTCTGTGGGTAGGTGCTGTATGTAAAACATTACACATATCTGCACTAACTTTTAATTTATCTTTGTCTTTATTTTTATGTTTTATTTAGACAAGGGATGTAAAATGGGCTCATAGAAACCCTTCCGAAGTCAGCCTTTCATTTGGCCTTTCATTTTCCTGTGTTTTTCCTTTCTCCTAAAACTATGACAAAATGTCGGAAGTGGAAATATTTATGAGAGCCATTTAGAAATATAAAAGAATTCAGCTGAAATGAGTTGTGATTGAATAGTCTTCACAATTGTTGTAGCAGGGAAACTTAATATAGAGTTGCTATGGAGACTGGTTCTTTGGCCACTGGTCTAACATATTAAAGCCTTTTAGTTCAGCAATATGCTATTTGCAGATGATGCCATACATGACATTAACAAGTGGTTTGCCTCCATTAAGAGGAAGATAGCTCTGAAATTATTGCACTTCTCATTAAAACAGAAATATGCAAAACTCCTTGAAGTTATTTGAATAATCAGTGACGTGCATGGTATCAGTTCATATAGGAGCAAAACATGTTTATTGCGTCAAAACTTGGGCAGACATCCCAGTCAGAGCTATTGAAATGTGAGTTTGAATGGAGGCTGTCAAGGTGGAAGAGGCAAACCAACTTCTTCCAAGTGGATGCTTGCTCAGTTTTGGGGTAAGGTTACCTTTTCTCCCATTAGCCTTTTTCAAAGTAAGTCTCTTGTGTGCAGGGGTGTTTTGGCTACCAGCCTTGCACTGTACCATGAAGACACCAGTTCCTTTCCCCTTGAAAGATTTATATTTATTACTGTTTAATGACATCTTGTTTTTGTAAATGGCATGCTGTATTTTTACCATGTGGCCATCTCACAGAGTTCTGTAGAGTACATTTAATGGAATAAATGCAAGCACAGACTAAAGAGAATGCAGAAACTCAAGCAGAGGTAAACCACTTAATAGCAGTGCCTGTAATGAATTTCCAAACTAACCGGCCCATTCCATAAACTGATAACACAGACAGAGACTTCGCTTTAAAGGCCCTTGATTAAGCAATGGACAGAAACAAAATAAGAAACAGAGCTGTAGCTATCAAAACCCATTCTGGACAGGCAAAAGCCTGGGGCACTCCCTGTAATGGCCTTTTTGCTGGCTAAATTTCAATATTTCATTCCTGCAGTCCAGCTGGACTGGAATGCTAAAATACTGAGTTCCTCAGTCCACCACTGCTGTGTCAAATAGAGCCTGAATAACATCAAGATCCTATAATTTTGGCAGAGATTGAGCTTTGTGCAGAATCACTGTCAGGCACAGAGGTGACCCAGAGAAGCCAGAGGCTGGATCAGGACACACTGTTGTGACACTATGCCATCTTTTCACTCTATCTTGTACTGGCTGTTTCTGCCAGAGTGCAACAGCATCCACACATCACACATAGTTTGTAATTTTTTGTGTAACATCCATGCTTGCTTGTAATCTTTTAGAAAGGCTGATTTATCCTCCTTGCAGAAATTTGGTCTCCAAATGCTAGTATTTTGATATTTTTAGAAATGTCCTGTGGTTCCCAGCACAGATTTTTTTGTTCAAGAGCTTGGGAAAACGTCAGTATCAGTATGAAATTTATGTATATTCTAGTATCCACAGACATTGCTACTATTACAGGACAAAATTCATAATGCAGTAAATGATCCAGCTACATGCTCTGGTTTGATCAGTCAGTTTATTAAGGTTGTGTTTGGCACAAGAAGTCTGTGGATTAAGGATGTAAAGCAATGCCTTTGGAACTTCTCTTTGCAGAAGGACATCATCTTCCCTCTCTGAGAGAAATGTGGATCACCTCACCTTTCTTCCCACTACACAGAATGACCCATTTTAGTTTCCATTTTTTTTTGTTTTTCTGAAGTTCCTTTAGAACTCAGCAAAATGTATAAATAAATCAAAATGTTTATTTCAATTTGTCCTACACTGCAATGATTATTAGAACTAGTTGATAAATTTACAGTTTTTCAGTATATGTCCTTTTGCTGAACTCAAACAAGTGTGGGAGTCTTAAACTGCCCTCCATGAGGATTAACAAATTAATAGTGTGAGACACCTGTACTCAAGTCTAGAAGTTAGGAGTGATGTGGGGTGTAAAATTCTGATACAAAAGAAACATTTCACATAAGGATGATTTTTAATAAATGTGGAAAATATAATTTTTCCAGAAATTACTTTTTGCTTACTATTGTCTGTTTTTGAATACAGGAAAACTTTCAAAATCTTTAAATCCGGGGAAAAACCCCAGAGCTCTCACATTCTACTCCTCTCTAGTAATCTAGTAATCTTTGCCATACTGGTTTTTATTTTCCTGGTTGCATGAACTTTCTTTGAAATTCTCAGAAATTTTCCTTTAAATTCTATAATATAAACATAATTTATATCTACAGGGACATACTCCCAGTAAGCAAAATATGCTGCTACTCTGGGCTTTAAGTGGGGCCTCAAAATGTGGAAAGGGATCATTTTCTTCAATGACTCCTGCTCCTAAAAAATTCCCAGAAAAGTGATCTGTTACTGTTATTCTGAGACACAAATAGAAAAAAAAAAGAGACACTTTTCCTCTGATATCCTGGTTCCTGTCTGAAGTCCTTGATTCTAATAAAGGTGATACACTCATACTCAGTTAAATATTACTGCATTAGACACAATGTCTTAATAAGATATTATACTTTGTATTTGTTGCCCTGTTAGGGCTGTGCCCCAAAACTTGCTGGATCAGCCAAGAGTTTTGTAACATGTGAAGATAAATGAAGTTTGTGGTTGTAATTTGGCATGAAGTGAATGGAAAAAATGCCTGGATGGTGGATGGGCAAGGTGAAAGTAAGATCAGAAGCAATGTATTGCAGGTCCTGAAGAAGGGTGGGGAGGCTCTGCCCCTACTGCAGAATTGCCCCAGATGTGCCCAGGGCCTCAGGAGAGATAAGATTTTGTCTTAGTGCTGAACACATGCAAACAGCAAAGGGAACTTCTGCTTTCCACTGTCTCCCCAACTGACAGCTGAAAAAGAGGGTGGGCTTCAAAACTGGTAATTGGCTTTGGCTGCTTCTTATAGAGCACTTGCTGCTGCCAGTATCTGTAACAGCCAGGAGGGACATTTCCGGCATCTTAATCAAAGAGATGTAGCACAAACACCCAACCCTTTGGATATTTGGGCCTAATCCTGCAAATTGCTGTGCATATCCTTGGAAGCACTCAGCACTTCCCTGACAACTGGCATCAATGACAGTCAGAACCGGTGGACCTCAGGAACTCAAAGGACCTTAGTAGCCCCAGAAGGTGCTGAGCATCTGGCTGCATGTCTGGCTGCATGTCTGGCTGCATGTCTGGCTGCATGGCTACCTCTGTCTTCAAGCCCAAGAGAGTACTGCACAGTTCAAACTACTGCAGGGAAGAACAAAACCTTTGGATGGAGTAGAAGAAATTATTCATCTGCATAGGAAAAAAGACAACCTTGAATGATTAAGAACCGTGTGAGAGATATTAATAATCACATGACTGAGCATAGTATGCAATAAAATACATAATTCATGAACTCACAGCAAAGAATGATTCACATTGCCTTGAAAATTAATTAAGAAAGATGCCTGGTAATGCTAAGGATTCACCAAGGTCCCTAATTCTGAAAAAGAATGAAAACAAGCCCATGTTTGTATTCTACTAAAGTATTGCAAAATTCTGATATAAAAGGGAATGAAACATGATGTTTCAAATAACTATCAGACTTCTATGTAATCATCAGAAAATCAGTTTCCAAAAAATCTGAAATAAGCATCAAGAGAAATAATATGGCCATAAAGCAATATAGAAATCAGACAAGGAAAATTCACCAAATTTTCATGAAATAAAACTTAGAATTTTTTGTTTTTACAAAGGAGTTGCAGGGTTTCCATTTCCTGTCAGGAATGGTTGGCTAGGGCACTGTTCTTCGTACTGAATTGCTTTGCCTCTTCTCTGAAAGACAGGAAACTTGTTTCCTTAAGAGGTTGTAAAACCATACTGGAAAATTTGCAGTTGTAGTTAGTGGTGGCTGAGGTCAGCAGTATGAAAAGCTAAATTTGTGAGGTGTTGGAAGCATTGGAAGCATTTTGCAATTCACTTTCTTTTTTATTTTTCTTTTCTTTTTTTTTTTTTTTTTTTTTGGTCAACAAAATTAATCTGGGAAAAATCTCGCCAGGGGCTGAATGAAATACCTAATTTGGAAGTGTAAGGGATAAACCCCACCATTTTTCTTATTAGCTGAAACATTTCTTCTGTCCTGAATTTCAGTGTAAAGCACACCCTATTTCAGAAAACAAAACGTACCAGTGCAATTCATGATGTTTGCGAGGGCCACACGAAAGAGAATTGAGCGGAGCCGTCCAAACCACCCAGTCCTGGGATAAAAGTCTTCATCTCCTTTCTTTGTAAACCATAATTGTTACCAGTGGGAATTCTGTGGCATTTTGCACCTGGTCAGGGTTGTGTTGCTTGGAAGAGAGAGACTGACTGTGCACCAGTACCTCAGTCAGGGCATTTCAACTGGGCCTGTGCTGGGAGTGCAGTAGTCACCATCTGTAGTATGATGTTTTGAGAGGTGCCTCTAAAGGCTTATATAAGATTATAAAGTTACTGTGTGGGGGAAATCCTTCCACAGCCAATGAAATGTCTCTCTACAGCTCTGGAGGCACATTTACTAAGTGACAAGGAAGCTTTCCTTGTAATTAGCTCTTTTTTCACCAGTTACCATCATGGGGGACAGGATTTAATGCAGTGTAATGTTTGGGTAAGGGAGAGAATCATTTCACTTGCATGAAATTAAAATTTTCAAAGTTTTTTTTTTTTGCTAATATTTTTTGCATATAACATTTTTTATATGAGTTTGTGCATGTGTGTTACTATTATTTCACAATAGTAGTGGAGACTTGGTTATAGCACTCACGGAATTTATTTCCTGTAGTACCAGATTAAATAGCTGTTTCATTAGGAATCAACAGATGAAGATCCCCTTATCAATATAATGCAGATGAGATACTTAGGTGCACATAGATGATACTCACAGAGGCATTGTGCTAAAAAGCACGTGTTTTTCTTCAAATTTATGGTTAATGAGAGAAATCAAACATATGATGTTTGCCCTGCTAAGCATTGTTTGCCAAGAAAGAAAAGGTTTCTAAGCATTCACGCATGCTCTAGCCTATCTGTGTGAGTACACAGAAGTCAAGACTTTTGTCTTAACAAAAGAGCACATCTCTTGTGGAGAGCAAAGACCAGCTCTAGTATTGTTGTATTTTTTTCTGATAATTTTCTTTGTCCGCCTTGCATTGCTTTTATGAATTTAAGTAGATGAAAGACTCCAGCCAGTAATGATAGCCAGCTTTCCTTTGGATCTCTGCCAGCAACCTATAATTAAAGTGTTTTCTTGAGAGAGGACCACTGTATAGTACCTTTTGTGCATTATGTCCTTGGAACTTGACTGCAGTAATTGAAAAATAAAATCTCCGATTTATATCATGGCGTTTCTCCATGGCACATGGAAAAGAAAAAAGTGATTGGTGATGGTCAGCATGGCTTCAGTGAGGGCAAATTGTGCCTGGCAAATTTGGTGGCCTTCTATGATGATCTTACAGCATTGCTGGATAAGAGAAGAGAGAGTGATGTAATCTACTGGACTTGAGCAAAGCATTTGACGCTGTTCTAAAAGGCATCCTTCTCTCTAAACCAGAGACACATGGATTTGATGTATGGACCTCTCTCTGGATAAGGAATTGGCTGGATGTTTGCACTCAAAAGAATTATGGTCAATGGCTCAATGTCCAAATAGAGCCGAGTGACAAGTGGAGTTCCTCTGGGTTTGGTATTGGGCCTGGCACTATTTGTTGGTGACATGGACTGAGTGAAGTCTTAGGAAGGTTGCTGATGACACTGAGCTGTGCACTGCAGTCAAAATGCTAAAGGAAAGGGAGGCCATCCAGAAGGACCTTGGTGGGCTTGGGAGTTGGGCCCATATTAACCTCATGAAATCCAACAAGGCCAAGTGCAGGGTCCTGCACCTGGGTCTGGGCAACCCAAGCATAAATAGTGTGGGCAGAAAAAGCACTGAGAACAGCCTGGGGAAGAAGGACTTGGGGATATTTCTTGACAACAAGCTCAACATGACCTGGCAATGTACACTCATAGACCAGAAAGCCAACCATGACCTGGGCTGCATCAAAAGCAGAGTGGCCAGCAGGTTGAGGGAGGAGACTCTACCCCTCTACTCTGCTCTGCTGAGACCCCACCTGGAGTGCTGTGTTTGATTCTGGGACCCCAACACAAGAAAAACATGGACCTGGTGGAATGAGTCCAGAGAAAGGCCATGAAGATGATCAGAGGGATGGAGCTCCTCTCCTTTGAAGACAGGCTGAGAGAGTTGGGGCTGTTCAGCCTGTAGATGAGAAGGCTCTGGGGAGGCCTTATAACAGCCTTCCAGTATCCTAAAGGGGGCCTCCAGTATGGCTGGAAAAGGGCATTTTACGAGGGTCTGTTGTGACTGGACAAGAGGTAAGGGCTCTAAATACACAGAGGGTAGGTTTAGATTAGACTTTGTAAAGAAATTCTTTACTGTGAGGGTGGTGAGACCCTGGAACAAGTTGCTCAGAGAAGTTGTGGATTCCCCACTCCTGGAAGTGTTCAAGGCCAGGTTGTATGGGGTTTTGAACAACCTGATCTAGGGGATGTCCCTGCCCCTGGCAGGTGAGTTGGAACTACAATATCCTTAATGTCCCTTCCAATCCACACCATTGTACGGTCATATTACCTCTTTCTGTAGCTAGTTACCCCAGGGGACTGTTGCAAGTGAAACTCTATTTCATGGGAATGTAAAAACCATGGAATCGCAGAATCACAGAGTGATAGGAACATATTAAAATGGATATAATAAAATATCTTACAGTGAATCAAGCTAATTAGAATGAAGGCACTGGTCCCAGAAGATTACGGTTTGAAGACAGAATTATCAGGAGTGCCTACTGAACTTTAGGTATACACCAATACTCTTCTAAGTTTTCTGGCATAGAGAAGATCTAAACATTGAAGTCTTGCTTGCCACATAAGCTAATATTGGTAAACAAAATGATTTCATCGTGGCTTTAGTCAGAGACCTTTGAGAAGATGCTGTATATGCCTAGAGCCATCAGGCAGATGGAATGGCTTTTTGTTTATTTAGAGACAAACAAGAAGAAACCATTACCCAAAGCCTGGGCCATCATGGTTAAGACAGAAAGATTTTCATGGCTGACATTGTGTGTAGGTTTTTGATGGCCTCTATCTTCTGCCTAAATGAGATAATAACTGGAAGTCAAGAACCAACTAGCAGAAATCATTATTATTTACCCCTAGAGAGAAGAAAACCAGTGCTTCTCAGGTATGCTGGGTAAAAAAAAAGTGAAGACTATGAATAAGAAAATTGTCTTTTACATCAGCAATTTTGCTGTTGGTATTTTAAATTTTGCATATGTGAAACAACACCATTTGTATAGTTCAAGGGTACATGGATTGGTTTACATTACTTGTGTCAAAGAAATATCTGTGTTATTTGTAATAACAATCAAGTTAGGATTCCTGCTTGAAAAATTTTCAGCAAGTTCTGAACATTCTCTTAGTTGCTGAGGTCAAGGGCCAAAAATATCTGTTGAATATTGCTTCACACTTGGAATGCCTCAGTAAAGATGCAACTATAATTAACTGCTTCTGAAGCAGAAAATACTAAGTATTCCGGATTGAGTTCTTTTCCTAATAAAAGCTGGGAAATTTGATGGTGACTTTTTAAAAAGATTTAAATTTTTATTGTTGTTATTGTTGTTTGTTTTTTATTTAAACAAAGAAACTTAAAGTAAATTTATCAAGTTACAGGATGTGCGCTTTAGATTTATGTTCGTATTATGTCAGTCAAACATCTATGGTAAAACAGGTTAAACGCCTTGTTCCTGATGGTTTTCTGATCTTCATATCAAAGGCACTTGCAGTAATATGAAGTCAGACTATTCTTCAGGAACGGCAAGGAAACAAAGTACTTTTTAAATGGACAGAAGTATCCAGAGGCTGTGTAAACATTTTCTAAAGTCAGCAAGATTTTGAAAGAAGCACATTTTGATAATGTTCTTGGAAAAAAATCTGGCTCAATTTGGATTAACGACGTTCAGCTTTTTATATGGAATTTAAAAACTGTTCCTTGCACTGTGTCTCGCAATGTTGTTACTGAAATGAACCTCAGTATACTGACCACCTACAAAAAGTTTATACAATTAGTTGTTTGGGAATTTCTTAATATATACATAGAAACTGTGCTGTGAATACCGTGCTTGTCTTAATTTGCTTTAGTTTCTTTATCGTGTCGCATTAAAATTCCAAATGATCATGACATATGAATCTTAAACTCTGGGGGCTTTTTGTTCACATGCAAGCTGCTTTAAGGATTGATTATTCTCTTGAGTAAATCAGGATTTCAAGTGCCATTGTGCTGGAAACATCTGTTTATATACAGGATCTGCCAACATCCCATTTCTTTCCAGCAGCACTGCCAAATAATCATAAATAATGGCAGAACTCTTCAGTCTATAAAAAAAAACAAAACTATCCAGAAATTAGTTTAAGACCTATGTAATTAATATCTCCTGCATAATCCTCAGTAGGATGTTGTGCATTCCAGATTATGTGGTGATCTAAGGAATTGCTAGATCCAAAGGTCTGGTTCCTTTGCCCAGAAGGAAAGTGGATCCAGGAAACTAGAATTTTGGAAGCAAAGCAGGAGAAGAAGGACATTTTAAAATCTGTTTTAAAAAAAACCCAAACGCAAAAAACTTTAGTTGTTTATACAATTTGGAGTACATTATGAACTTATTCCTTCCATGTACCCAAACATACAGTAGATAACTTGCAGACAGCTAATGTCCTTGGATATATGAGGCCTCTAAGATCGGCAAATTTAGTTTTACAGGAGAGTTTTCCTTGAGATTCTCCCCTTTGCCAGTTAGAAATTCTGCAAGACCAGCCTGTTCAATACACCACAATCAGATGAGCTCACTGTCTTAACTTCCAGCACTGTCTAAAACACAGCAGACTGCTGCCAGGCACAGACAAGTCTAAAAAAACTTTGCTCCATAGGAAGGACTGGGGACTCCTGGATGGTTTCTTTAAGTATGGATATTCATCTTCTTATCAAGGGATATCCCCTTTATTATTACTGGTACAATGGGAGAGAAGACCAGAGATTTTCTACTGCAACTGCAGATGAGTGGTTTGGGTT
This sequence comes from Machaerirhynchus nigripectus, assembly GCA_013397975.1. Classification (NCBI taxonomy): domain Eukaryota; kingdom Metazoa; phylum Chordata; class Aves; order Passeriformes; family Dicruridae; genus Machaerirhynchus; species Machaerirhynchus nigripectus. The sequence continues at coordinate 444,988 of VZRQ01009868.1, read as the reverse complement.
GAGAGGATCTCTCCCACCTTTCTGGAGACTGAAAAATGGTGCCTTTCCTATTGGCTTAGCTAATACAATTCAATTTTGTATTTTAACCAGCTGCTTATAGAGTTCTGTGTGGTTATCGAATTTAGACTTCTGTATTATAGTAACATACAGGCCATTTCAGACAGATTTTTGTGCACTTTTTTCAGCTAATATCTACCTGTGTCTGCTTCTTATTCACTTTTTCCCAGTGTTTGTTTCACAGTTCTTTTAACTGATTTTTTTTTCTATTGTCCACGGTCAGGTGCAGTTTGGAATGCTTAAATAGGTTTTGCCCTCAGGAAAAAAAAATACCAACAATTCCCTGATAATCAGACATCAATACAAAGTTTTCTTTAACCCAGAGATATTAAGGATACAAGAGTTAAAGTAAGCAAGTTTGGAAGTCTAAGATTCCCTCTGGAGATAACAATTTCAAGATTTTTTCTAACTTCATATCACTCATCCATTGGAGTTTGGAATTGAAGTTTGTAAGTTCTTTAATTGTAGATTCAAATGAAACTAATACAGGAATCATATAACATTTGCAAAATATAATTTTTGATCCAGTTCCAAGCAGAACATTTTGTTGTGCTACAGATGTGCCTCAATACTAATTGATTATTTCTTTAGCAGAAAAGCTATTTAGAAGTGTTCCAAGACACAAAACTGACACTGCAACTGCCTGTATGGCAGCAAGTTGTACTGTTTTCTCTTCTTTCATCTTCCTAAAATTGAGTATGGCCAGAAGGAGTGATACAGCTTCACTGATTCTTATGCTAATGCTTTCCCAGAAAATGTTTTCTTTTCTCCCTAAATTATTCATTGAGCTATTAGAGGTCTGAAATAAAACTTTAATTAGTTGTTAGAGGCATCACAAACTATGACCTGCTGGAACGTATGAATGGAGTTGAAAGAGAGCCATCTGACTACAGGAATTGCAGCCAGCGGAACAAGACATGGGCAGAAACTTAACATCTGTTGCATATTTCTAGTGTTTTGGGCAATGTGATTTTTTAGCTGAAAGCTGAATGATGGTTGTTAATTGACTGCTCTATGAAGTACAAAAAGTATATAAAATGCTGTCTTAAATCACATGTACTGTCATTTTCAGCTGTTGATTTCACATTGGAATGTCCTTGCCTGTCCACAAGCTAAAATTTCTCAGTCTAAGGGCATACATCATGCTAAACAGTGCCCAGCACTGTCTGCTCCTGAGAATGTTATCTTCAGATGCCCTCCACTCTGTATTGTGTAGCTTTTTGCTTGAGATAGAGACAGAAAAGTGGACTGGAGTTTTGAACAGAAGGCACTTATGTACCTACCTGTCACTAAAAAACACCCCTGTAATATATTTGAAATAGAAAAAAAAATTCTTACCTGTGTGAATTCAGATGACAGTGAGGCTCAATAATTACACAGTCTCTCTTCTTGGCTGTCTACTTAGACAGAAACATCTCTTTGCTTTTATTCTATTTAAATTTGTCATAGTTGCACACCCATCTCAGGCTGCCACATTGTTCTGGGGACTACATCTCAGGATAAAATCTTGGACTTAAGTATCAGTAGAAATGTTTCAGGAGAAATGACTTTCAGCAGATTGGAAAATAACAGCATTAGCATTTATTATTATTTTCTTGCAGGATTTTCAAAGTTTGAGAAGGTTTATGAACAATTCTGAAGTCATATATACTGTCAAATCTAAAACAACCACCACATTATTATTGTCATTGGGACTTAATATTTCCTCAGGTAGGTATAGGGATTAAAAAAAAACTCCCTGTGAAATGCTGAGAGCACTAAATCCTGTGTAATAGTAATAAACTTTATGACAAGTGAGTAAGAGCTTCTGTGACACTTCCGTAAAGAGTTGTGTGGGCTGCTTTTCTCAGCAGGGAAAGGATGACATAAAAATAAAGCAATCCTCACTAATGATCTTGCAGTCCTCTTCTGCCCAATGCAGTTGAGGTTAATATACAAAATACACCACATCAACAAAGAATAAGGGCAGCAGGGAATGGTTAGGGGAGTAGAAAACAGCTTAATACAAAACTTCAAGGGCCTTAAGAGGAGGGAAAGTCTTGTTGAATGAAACAGGAAGACTCAAGGGAAAAAATAATAGCAATCAGACCATAGTGTCACCAGAATATTTGGAGAAAAGCAGTTTGCCACAGCACTAGGACTGGCTGAATAGCTGGCTTCACAGTTCACAGATTTGTAGATGTTTTTCTTTTTAATTTGGCTTGGTTTCAAATTGGAACAAATCCATTTTTTTAAGAAAAATTTCTTCAGAAAAAAAATTCCAGGAAAATGTTTTGGAAACACTGACATACTGTGTTTCCAAAACCACACATTTCCCCCTGACCCTACAGCTGCCTAATGGAACTGGCATTCATAGAGCAGCTCCATAGGAAGGCGAGGTCTGTGGCTTGACTTCGGGCTTTCTGTTTTCAGGTCAGCCACAATGGACAGGCAACAAGTAATGGCTTTAAACTGAACTATGAGATGCCTTTTTTAAACTGAACTATGATATCCTTTTTTTTAATTGTTATATGTATTTCACATGTGTTTATATAGCTATTTTATATATATATATATATATATATATATATAAAAATATGTATTTTTCTGTAAAAGTGGCCAGAAAGAATTGTGGAACTGCTTGTAAAAGGGTTGTAAATGGTTTTTGACCTTTCCACATCCCTACATAGCAATTCTAAGCATAATCCATTCAAAAAGAAATCCACAGGTGATCAAACATTTTCAATCCTAACAGTAATAGAACTGAAGTAGATAGATGAAGATCTGAAATCTCTTCCATTCATATTTATTGCAACTGTTTGATCTGCATGTGATATGCCGATGTAACCTGGAAAGATAACAGTTAATTTTTTTTTGTAATGTTCCCTGCATCCTATTTTTTTCCCCCAATCTTTCTCCAAACACTTCCTTTTCCAAAATGTCTGGTTTCTTCAAGCCAGTGCATTTTTATACTTTTAAGATCCAAGAATAGAAACAAACCCCTTTTTCTTTCTTTCCTGTGGCATAGCAACACAGTTTGAATTTTGAAATGTTAAGTGTTCAATGCTCACATTTTTGTGATTTACTTGTATAGAAAAAAATCCCTGAAAACCGAAAAATGCAACTTGCAAAAACATGGCTATTTTAAAATGACAAATAAATTACGATATGTTGGTGCATAGCAGCATGCAGCTGAAGTATGACTAGCTCATGTCCTCTGCAATGAATCATCCACTCAAACTAACAGTGAGGAAAAAAAAAGAGCGAAAGAATTGAGTGAGGAAACCACAGAAATTAGTGAAAATACAGAAGACTAGATTCTGGTCTAGATATGAAATTATTTAGAGCTCATATATATGGACATGCTTATTTTTGATCAAAAACTTTCCTGTGATTCACTATGTGAAAAAGTATCTGAACGTCATTTACTTTAGCTAACAAAGATCTTTTTGCACACAAAACTTGCAGTTCTTAGCTGATCAGTGTTTCCAAACATCTCCTAACACTTTCACGTCATGTCCAGAGTATTTGTTTTGTCATTTGAAGTCTGAACTGTTAAAATTATTGGGAATTATAAGAAGTTAAAATTCTGATACGAGTTGGTGTATTTAGGAAAACTTTACCAACTTTGTTGCTGTTTTCTATAATTAATAAGGTTCTTTCTGGGTATTTCTGTGATTAGATGAGGCAACTGAAATAAATTACATATCAGCTTTTTCAATGAGTTAGCTGTAACACACACTCTTGATAGCGAGTGAGATATGCTTCCCTTGACCAGCGATGTCTTTGCTGGTAATGGAGGCCCAAATGCAAGTGAGAGGTGCTTCACAGTTCTCTCTGAAACGGAATGAAGTTTTTTTGCAATTAAAAAATTGCAACATGAAGATGAATTCCAAATGACTACATTTTAAAATTTGCAAAATATTTGTATACATATGGTTGTCTTATGTTTAAAAGGAGAACTTATTTAAAAAGAAATTTGAAACTTTCCTACAAACAAATTTCTGAGGTGAACAAGTATGCCATTACATATAGGATTTGACCTCTCATTCAAAATAATGTGTGAACAGTCATTATTTGTAATTGTGTTCTTTATATATATGTGTGTGTGTGTGTGTGTGTTTATGTATGTATATGTATTTAATAGTTGGCTCTCACAGTTTCAATAAGTTTGGCATACTACTTGAACTCAAGGTCTGATTTTTCTTTACAGGACTGGTCATGGCAGTCACAATTTATTTCCTTAGATTTCTGGTGAGATAGATGTAAATCTTATAGTCCACTTTATGCTGAGTAAGTTCATAGTAAAAGAACAGTAAATTTATTTTACATGTTTGTGAATACATTGAATGAAAATTCAGTTTTGTTGAGCATTTATACTGAGAACTCATGAAAATTTTTGAAAGCAAGCCCATAAGAAAATAAAATGTATTTGAGACAAATAATCTATCAGCGAAAAGATTTCTTTGCTTTTAGCAGCAAGTTGGTAACACAACAGGGAGCAGAATTCTGGTGATTTAACATATATATGCCAAATTTAAATTAAGTTTAAATGGATACGAAAGGCCAACTACCAAATATAATTGTATTAAAAAACTTAAATGAGCAGATTCAAGATTTCTTGTATTTCTGTGCATCTATAAAAATATTTAAATATATATATCAAGGAACTGAATATAGATGAGTTTTCAGGGTTTGATTCTACTTTTAACTCACCTTAATATTCACTTTAAAATAGATGATTCTTCTCTCTTTGGGGAACTCACTACAGTTTCAAGGTTTACAAACTCTTAGAATCATACAGTCATAGAATGGTTTGAGTTGCAAGGGACCTTAAAAATCATCTCATTCCAACCCTCCTGATGTGGGCAAGAACACCTTTCACAAGATCAGGTTGCTCAGAGCTACATTCCAACTTGAACACTTCCAGAGATGGGGCTTCCACCGCTTCTCTGGACAGTGAGTTCCAGGGCCCTGCTGTCCTCACAGTAAAGAAGTTCTACCTAATATCTAATCAAAACCTACCCTCTTTCAGTTTGAAGCCATTTCCCCTTGTCGTGTAGGAGGCTCTTGTAAATTCTCTTCTGCAACCCACTTTGCTCTGTATTCTGAGAGACATTTTCAGCAGTCGGCCCTTTGCAGTTTTTGCTTACTGAAATATAAAACTGAACAGTTAATCTTGTGTAAATATTTGTAGATAATAGAACTGGCATATAATTTGATGCTTTTCTCAACTTAAAGGAAAACGTTTGAACTCTTGGTTATATTAATTGTGAGTAACCTGGAAGTGTTCCTGTTTTTTAAGGTGTCAGGTTACAGTTGCATTGTAACATAATCTTATCTGAACCCCATACAATCTGTTACAAGGCCAGGGACATTAAAAAAAAGAAAAAAGAAAAGGACAAATGTGTTTTTAATCAATAGCTAATATATGTGTGCAAGAGAGATTGTTTTAGTTTTAAGTGTGTGTTGCTATAATTCGAAATACTTAGCTTAAAATGAAATGTTAGAGTGTAAGAACATGCAAAGAGATCTCATTATATTAAACAGAAATACTGTTCAAAGCTGTAATTTTCAGTGGTTGCCTTTCCTATAGTTTCTCTCATCTTGTTCTGAAAAGTCCCTTGGTAGAACCTATTGTAATAAGCTGGATTTTTGAGAATCCATTCAGAAAACTCTAATTGTCTTATTTTACCCTAATATCTCCCAATAATATCTAGTTTAATAAACACCAATGTGATAAGGAGATGGTTATAGAGCTTGTGCTATAATGCAGCTCAGCAGTAGTCTTACTGCTCTCTCCCTCATTAGAAATCCATGGCCTGGGACACAGGGATTAAAACCAACGAAGAGCATTTCAAGTTTTGTACTGCTTGGGTCTCAGAAAAGTAATCCTTTTTGAAATCAATATTGAGTTGGTAATATTAATGAGGTATAATTCTGCTTATGTTCTTGTGAATTTCTGCTTTTTTGTACAGCTTTACAGTACTAGCCCTACTGATCCTATAACACATTGTGTTAAAACAAATACCAAGTGCTAACCTTCCTTTCCCCCCTCAGCTCCTCCCAAGCCTTCAGGTAGCAAGCAGCTGATAAATCCTGTTTCTAGGTTACCAGTGAACCAGATGGTAGCACACAGGAAAAGAAAAAAAAAGAAAAACATGCTTTTTTCTGCACTTATTTAATTATGTTTTCATATAGTTCATTAGCTAAGTTAACTTGTGCTAAAAACATATTTTATTCCAGGAAAAAGATGCTTTTCAAAATGTGACAAAAATAACCAGGAGTTTTGAGATGTAAGTTCCTAACTGTTAAAACATGCTGTCATGCAATATAACAACATTTAATACATGCAACCATGTAATTATGCATAATAACTAGTGATCATTGTGTATGCTGATAGGAAGGTTAAGGGGGGCTGTTGTGTATTTAGCTGGTCCTCTGCACCTGCAGAAAACAGACAACTCTTCTCACTGTGGAGGAAACAAGATAATGACAGTATGATATTAAATGCAAACATTAATTTTTTGCAATAAACTACTAGGAAGAAGTCTATCAATTAAGGTTTGTTATTGTGAACAGCAAAATTATGTTGTTTGTCAGCTTAAAGACAAATAAAAGACTTGTGGAACGGAATCCTTAATTCTGTTTACCACATAGCTGCTGAATCCATTATTACTATTTTGAAGAAGATTTATATTCGCTACTTAAGCTTCTGTTTGGGATAAACTCTCCCTATACATATTAAACTCTACGTCGGTTCTGAAGTAAACAATGAAATCGTCAGCCTGTGTGATCTGATATTTTACTGAAAGAAAAACAAGCTGCTGTGAAAACATAATTGTGCTAATACTGGGGCTCTCAGCAGGCCTTATTAGCTCAGGCATAGTCCTGCATTAATGTAGCTAAATGGCTTTTGGACAGGCTGTGGCTCGCTTCCAGATGATTTGGAGTGCGGGTGTAGGGCCAGCCCACGGCTTTCTGCATCCAACAGCATAAGCACACACTGAGCTGATCGGTTATTTATAAAAAGCAACTTAATGTGTTTGGGAAAGATTAAATTCTGCTGAAATATTTGTGCTAGCACAGGAATGTGGCTACCTGCCATCTGGGGCTGATGAAAGAGGGTAAAACTGCTCCTGGAGATAAAACCCAGTGCTTGCAGAGAGTGAAGCACCCCATAATGCTGAAGCTGTCAAAACACCAGTATGTGTTACCATATTTTCTCCATGACTTTCTGCAAGAAAGGTCTTCGGAAGAAGAGTGGTTGGAAACTATTTTCTCTCATTAACAAGATTTATCAGATCTTTAAATTATTAAGAGTATTGTGTCACATCCTTTGTAATTTGAGCCTTGAACCAGGATTTTAAGTAGAAATGATTCAACAGTGCTGGTGGGCAGGTTCCTTGTGGCATCTCAGTGGCCAATTCTGTTGGTTTCACAAGTAGAGCTGTCACATGGTGATACTAACATATAGCAGGTGCAAACATGAGATGGAAAAAGCCAGTCCTCCTAGTTCAGTCAGTCATGATGGCTTATCTTTCGTGTTTGAGGGAAACATCTACCTGGGATTTATTAACAAATTAAGTACTCTCAGTAGTTAGTTTGGGTTCTTTATGTACCAAACTTCTTTTAAAGTGAAATGGAACTGGCACTGTAGCACTGGCAATGGATAGTGCTAGCAAGTATTTGTAGTGGTTGGTATAAGCAATGTCACCCAGCAGTCACAGGAACTATCTGAACAGTCTTCCATTTTGGTACAGTACAGATAAGGAGTCAATGAATTTAAATGCACAGGTTAAAGACATGTTTTGAAAGTAAGGTCAGATGAAATCGACTCCAGAAAAACATTGATACTATAATGTTAGATTGGAGCAGAGGGTCTTACTGTAGTCACTGTTTAACTTTTAGTCTGCTGGACATATAACAATAAATGCATCAATAATGTAATTTCTTGTTTCCTCTTCAGTTCTTGGAACATTCTTGCAAATCCAGAATTCCCCAGCTGTAGCCAGCTACATTATGTTGGATTTAAATCAGTAACTACATGCAGAGCCTCAACAATGCAATCCTAACTCATTGTCGTAGTCCGGATGGCTGTGAGCGGTGCAGGGACACAGTATAAGGATACTTCTATTGAAGAGCCCATCTGCTTCTACTAAAGAATATACTGACAATAATTAAATACAGTAGAATCAAGAGGGAGAACACAACTCATTCGTATCATACTAGAACATTACTATATACTTAGCGCTAATGTGCAATAATCGCATTCACAAACTGACAATTCCAATCAGCATTGTAGAACTATACAATTAAAGCATCAGCATAATTAAGAGCAAAGCTTCTGATAGCCCACATTGCTAACAAATGACTATAAATTCGAATAATGTGCTCATCATGAAATTGGCCATTAATCAGATCATAATCAGCATTATTGCAAATCATAAAAGAAATGGATTAGCTGGTTTAAGAGCAAGACAGTGCCCTTCAGCTCATCTACAGTTCCAGGTTACATATATGTGTTACATATTTTATCTTGGAATCCTTGTTTTCTGAGCTTCTGATTTCCTCTGTCTACAATTTTGAGAGTTTTGTGTGCAGTTTGGGTAACACATGTCAGAATGGGTAAATGGAAGTGAGAAGCAAGTCAGCCACTCTGAATTAATCAAGATGAAGGAAATGTAAAGTAGAAATGAAGGCTATTGACACTGCTTATATCTTTCCCCTCAGGAAACCCACTTTCAGCTGTGCAGATTCCATTAGCATAAACAGTTATCTGTGAGATCAATTTCAAGCTTATTGTAACCAGAATATTTTCACAAATATCTTGAGAGACATAAGTGTTAGAGATGACTTCTAAGCCTGTATTACTCCCAAGATGAGTGTGGACACACTTGCCTACTTTTTCCTTGGCACTGTTTTCAGGATTTTTTTTTTTAATTGTTGTTGTCATTGGTTTTGTTTTGTTTCTGTTTGTTTGGCTGGTTTGGTTTTTGATCTGAATGGAAGCTGATCTTAAGAGCAAACTGTTTTCATTTGGACAAATCAGATGAAGTGGTTAATGCCAGAACCATCACAGCCCAAACAGTGCACGCAGACAGGGAGGCAAGATGGGGCCAGAGGTTTAGAGCAGTTTAAGCAAACCTGGAAACTCACTTTGCAGGTGGTTATTCTGTCTTGCACCAAAGCCTCAGAAAACAATAGGCTTTGAATGGAAATAAACACAGGTGGTTTCTCTGAGACCTTTCAGTTACTAGTATAAAAGAAGATTGTAATGCTTGCAAATCCAAATGCTATTTTCTTACAAATAAATGAAATATTATTGACGTAATAATTATAATGATGACAGAGTTTGACTGCCTATTTATAACTAATAACCTAAAGACTTGTTAACAATCTGAAAACTAATTCTCTTAGCTTCAAACTGTAAATTAGTGTTTCTTTGTATTTATATATTAATAGTATTATTTTTGTACTTGTGATAATAAAATAAATAACATTAATTTCGTAAAACAATGATATGTCTTTATTAGACCCACTTGATACTGCTGTTAGAGACTTTATTACTCATGTAAATCTTTCTTCTGAGTCTGAATTTGAAGCAAAACTTTTCAAGCTAAATATAGTTGGGGAATAATTGCATTTAGTTTAATGTAATTCCATTAAATAATTAGACCATCTGAGAGAAAAAATAATTGGATTGGTACCTGTGAAGAAAAGGGTCATACTTTCAAGCAGAGAAATGATAAGACTATTGGCTGGAATATGACAATAACCTAATTGGTCAAGGTGATTATTATGTTAGAGCAATTCTGAGGCCCTGAGAAAATCATTCCTTGGGAAAGTCATGCAGCTATTGGAATTCAGTCCCAAGTGATGGGCAAAGACTTAATCAAGAAACTCAACACAGATTTGCCAGGGCATAGTATACTCGACCAAGCTGATGGTCTTCTCTATTGATATGACTGGTTCTTTGCATGAGAGGAGAGTGGTGGATGTGGTAGATCTTGACTTTCATGAGGTTTTGGACACCATGTCCCACAGCATTTTTCTTTGTAAGCTGAGAAGTGTGGCCTGGATAATGGGATTGTTAGAAGAATATTAGCTGGACCAACAAGTTTGAAGTGCAATAATCCATGGTTTGAGATCTGGTGTGTAGTCAGTAATGACTGTAATACGCTGGGCTTGATATTGGACTCATATTGTTCAGTGACCTTCAGCAATGTTATGACTGGTGACAGAGTGTACCCTCAGCATGTCAGTGAAGGGAAAGCAGCTCAGTGAGAGTAGCAATACCTTAATCTGGAGACACTACAATAAATCTGAGGATTGTGCCTGGAGAAGTCTTGCAAGGTTCAACATGGAGAAGTGGGAAGTTCTTTTTTACTGTGCAGAATTGCCCAGTGCAGACTGGGAAGTGACTGGCTGAGAGATCTGCAGAATAAGGCTGGGATGTTACAGGTGATGTCAGGCTGAAGGAGCAAACAACATGCTCTTGCTGGGAATAAACTGTGCAGTGCACTGGGCCTAATTTTGAGGAGATGGGCCCCAGTCAAAAAAACTCTATCCTCTTTACTTGTCACCGGCAAGGCCACTCAAGAAAAGGTCATTCAATTTGGGGCCCTGATATTCAAAATATACATAAAGAAATAGGAGAGGATCCATCTGGGCTAGCAAGATGCTCTGGTACCTGCAGAACATCTCCAAAGAGAGGCTGAAGGACCTGGTATTGTTACTCTGGTGGAAAGGAGAATAAGGGCCAATCTAAAATCTGCTCACAACTATTTCAAGGATAGCTGTGAAGATGAAAGGGCACCGTTCTTCTTGGCTGGACATATTATGTAGCAAGGGCAATGGCATGTTTACCAGACCAGTTATGGGACCTCCATCTCTGGATATATTTGAGATTTTCCTACACCAAGCCTTGTGGTGGCTACACCAGGCCCACTTGATCAAGTACTGACGGTAGTTCTGCTTGAAGCAGGATGTTGTATTAGATGATAATCAGAGTCCCCGCCCACCATGATAATTCTGTGCTTCTCAGCTTTGAAGGCTGGTACTTCTATTTCACACTTAAAGAAGGAGCTGTGAGCTGTGAAACTGTTTCTTAACCAATGAGGTGAGCAAATGTAACATACCAATTCTACAGGCTTTCCTTTAGGGCTAAAGCTTGGCTTGCATCTGGTATCATCAACATTATCAACACTCTTCCAATAGTTTTATTTTTGATTACTGTCTTCTTTTGGATTTCAAATCAGTCTGACTGTTGTAAAAGGAAATTAAACTCCAGTGGTTTCCTCTGGTGGTTTGTTTGGTTGGTTCTGGTTTATCCTGATGTAGATGATAACTAGAGATTTGCCCCATGTTAATTAGATCTCAGTGGATATAAAATCAGTACTAAAGTGTCAACTGCTGCATAGATTTTATGATCATGCTTTCTATTATATAGGATTGCATGGTTATCATGAGGTCAGAATTCAAGATTTTTGCTTTTTAAACTCTTGTTATAAAGACCAACTGCTATTTTAGGAATGCTGGTGGAAATAGTTTCCCTGTGTAAGCAGTAGATATGTTTCTTCTTAAATTTTGCCAGTCAACACATATTTAAAACTCTTGTTTGAAAGAGAAGATGAACTCTCACCCTGTGCTCCTGTTATAATGAATACCTGTTCTAAATAATTAAAAGTTTTTGTAGAGACTGTATATGATACATATCAAACATAAGGTATGTTAAGTTTAACAGGCAATCACCATAAGTGACAGGAATATACACTATGATAACACAAGAATGTATCTCATGGAAAAGAGAGAAGAGTATTTGAATGATCTCTTATATAAACTTTTCTAAAAAAAAATATTTAATATAATTGTGGAGAATAGCAAACTTTTTTCCTTCCTAGTTAGTTGTGTACTTTCACGGCAATAAAAAGAAGCATAATAAGAACATATGGAACAAGGACTTTCAAAAAGAAACAGTTGGCAAAACTGTGCTTCAGATTGCTGTCAGAATATCAGCCTTTCGGCAAGCTTGGAGTAGAACAGATGGGAAAAGTCAAAACTGGTAATAGTTTTCACAGTTAACACAGGAGAGCAAGTTAGCAGTCTAATTCATCCTCGGCATAAGATATTCCCTTTTCATCTTTTCTTTTAATGGTGTTTTGTGTCTAGGGTCTTGTTGTTCTCTCTATTTCTGTGCTAAGGCCAGAGAGTGACTATAGAATACATGTGTGTGCTGGGGCTTATGCACAAGACTGTGACGACTGAGACAGGACATGAGGTTTACCTGTCACTGGAGCACTGGGTTCCATTTCATCCACACTGCCTGAAATGAAAAGCCATGTGATGGATGGGAATGGGATGAATGGCTGTGCCAGGTCCTGTTTACACAGGGTGCCTAGCTGAGACAGGCTTCATTATAGCAACTTGGATTTCAGAAACCTTTTTTTCTCAGAACTTCAATGGGACTTCCTATGGACTTAAAGATTGTGCATATGCTTCAGTTCCTTGAGGCTTGTGCATTGCTGGAACGATGATGTATCTCTGTATTAAACTGACTTTACAGGTTATTGGCACTCTACAAATACAACTTGAATATATTTAACCGTAAAAATGGTGATAATAATACAGTTTCTACTTGCTGAGATATAGTTAATATAATCCCATATGTATGTAGGACTAGGTTCTTGGTTCTTGGAGTAGGGGAAAAATCTATGCTCTTACACACATTTAAATGTTTGAAAAAGGTCCACCTTTGCAGTGATGTCAGTGGAAGCTTGGGATAATAAATACTATATAAAATTAGGTGTTCTTGAATAGATGGAAGCTTTCTGGGAAAGAGATACCTTTGAGGATAGAGGGTATTAGAGTAATCAGTGAGCAATCAGGGTCATACGCTAACTTCATGGAAGAGCTGTATATGCTATGTAATTTTAACCATCAAAACATCTAATATGAACTAGTAAATAATAGGACAGTTCAATGCATAACATCTGCATTGCCTTTGCTAATGTTCTTTTGTGAAAGTTTTGTGGAATCAGGAGGCATGCTGTGGTTGCTATGAATATTGTGGTGCAACTAGGAAGAATAAAGAACATATTCTCTTCCTTCTCTAGCTTTCTCTGGTGCTGTGCTACACGGCTTTTAAAGTTTTCCTATCAGAGTGATGCTATGTGGCCAATTATGAATGTACTTCCTAGGAAATGACAGTGGACTAGGCTTTATTTAGGTCTATTATTTTTCAGAGTAATTTCTGCTAAATAGGTTGAACTTCAGAAACGCCATTTAGGAAGTAAATATCAGAAGATTTTATGAGAAATCTGTCATTTTAAAAGCATGAATAATTGTCATGTCATCACAAAGAAATAAGGCCATGTGGCAATATGTGAATTGAAGAAAGAAACTCAGAAGGTGATAGCTTTGTGAAATAACTAAGAACATATTACAGCATGCTCTTAAGGAGGGTTAACAATCTGCACTTGACCTTGAAAAAAAAAATTCAAAATGTTTCAACATTTCTAAAAGACGTAAAGGGAAATCAAAAATCAGTAAGAGCCAAAATAGGCTTCAATATTTAAGTTTATAATGCTATAATTATTTACTATTTTACATAATGCTTGGTTCTTTTGGGAACTTAGTTCACTGTTCTATTACTGTGTAGACTATTTTTTAAATAATTTCTTTAACTGAGAATCTCTTACAAAGTACTTGAGGAATGATTTGCTAGACAGTCCCAGAAAAATAATTTTCAAAATATTTCAGTGCCCAAAGTGCTGTTGCTGAAATGGATGTAAGAATAAACGTAATTCTCTGATTTTAAACATCAAAATCAGACTTGAGGTGTGGAAAGAATTCTAAATACTCTGTATGACTACTTAAGTGATAGGAATTGTTTTTCCTTTTGCAGTCTGAAGATAAAAAATACCTTTAATTCATACTGAAAGCAACTATAATAACAACTGTGCACACAGTGTAGTTCATACATTTATATCTTCCTATTGCATTTCAAACTCTTGCATTTTAAGTCAGTTTCTTGAACAAATTGAAATGAACAGATCTCAAAGGAAATGAAATATGAATGGAAAAAGTAGATACGTGCCAAATTCGGTCAAACTGCAAAACTGGCTCAAACAATGATCTGGAATGGTCAGCTGAGCCCAGACATTGGAGTTGGGAACTTTCTGTCTCACTCTGCTGTCAAGCAGTTCAGGGAAGCTCCTTGATTTTTATTTGTTTGAGACAAAAGACCTGATGAGAAAGGTGATTGAGAGCAAGGAGCCTAATGACACTGGAAGGAGAGTCTGAAATGAGAGCAAGCAATCAGTTAGCTGCCAGTGTGGGACCGGGGGCTGGAACAGTCTGGGGAGAGGGGACAGAGTGACACGCTCTTCTGGTCCCCACAGCATGTCGTGCTGAGGAAGGACTAGGGAGGAATAATATATTATCAAGTACTTAAACTTTCTATAAATGCCTATTGAAAAAGGAGATGAAATTATTTTAATCAGATTAATCTAATGCAGTTTCTAGTTGTTTGCTCAATGCCACAGATGTGTTTTTCTTCTAATGTATTTTATGTGCATGTCTCATGTGAGTTATTTTTTAATATATGGAAAGGTTATTTTAAATTGTTTTTAATTCAAATTACAGCAGAGCTGGGTTGACTGTCTGGTTTCAGCTGAAGGGGAGTAAAAGATAGTAAACAGGTCAAATTTAAATATGCATTTTAGTGGAATAGCTTTCCTAGTAAGGTTTATTTCACACGTTATCATTCCCCTGAACTTTTTAAAATAGCATAAACAGACAAGCCACAGAGAAAGGGAATTTTGCCTTTAAAAATAAGCAAAAAATCTTTTCTCAGCAGGCTTGCAAAAATGGTATTTAAAAACCTCACTTCTTCTCTGTTATTTTAAAGGCTAAAGCATGGGGCATGGATCTGTTTCTGATCATTTATGAGCTAATTACTGCACTTTGTACTGAAATAGCTCTCTGGGATTAAAAATTCTGGTTGCAGCTGTGGAAAGAGAAATTCAGAATATTAATGAAGCAAAGACTTTTGTTATCTTGAGCACTTTTATTTAGATTTTTGTATTCTATCCTTTTCCAGTATAAACTGCAAGAGAAATAGAGAATGGCAACAAAAATGAAGAACTTCTATTTGATAATTTTTTAAACTTTCAAACCACAAAAGGAGAAGAAAAATATATACATTATTATTATTGCACATTAAATACAACTTCACCACTTTAATATCATTGGAATAACGGGAAGATATGAGTGGGGAACAGCAGAAGACAAAAGCTCTGCAAAGCTGAGGCCAACTTTTCATAAGGGGTATTTTGTCCTTTTTAAGTATAATATGTAGTGCAAATCAAGCAATTATTTGGAAAGATATGCAAAGAGTGTTAAACTGATTTTCTTTTGTCCTGTAAAGTATTTCTTGGTCAACACTGCTTACCTAAAATCTCTGGACCTCTTTATGGTTTTTGTGTGTGTGTGTGCCTGAGCAGGGACTTCAGGCTCCCAGTGCTAGACTTTGGCCTCAGCAGACATCCATGTGCAAACAAACCATCTGCCTTCAACTGGAAATAATGCTGCTGCTGCTGCTAAGGACATTTTGACTAAAACTGGTGGAACCTGGCTAAGCTACTTTGCAGGAAGAAGAAAACCCCCAAAATTTAGCAGTTCCTCTGAATATTATTTCTGTGGCAGAGATAATTCTTCCTCTCTGCACCATGACTTGTCCCTGAGGCATTTAATTTACAGCTGATTTATGAATCTGCAGATTATTACATGTGCAGTCTGACCAGACACTTCTCCAAGGTGCTCCTCACATCCATGCAGGAGCAGCTGCAAGCAGGCTCTCCTACCAGTGTAGGCCCTACCAGTGGCAGAGTTTTCCTGGAGCCTCCTCAAACCAGGGCAGGACACGAGCAGGCTCTGAGATGACAGACCTTGGCATACTGCATCCTGCAGACAACATCCTACTTCCTAAAACATTTTTCCCTTAAGAGTGGAATGAAATTGCCACTGGAATGTTTTTTACTTCTGTCACTTCACTTAAAAGAAAGCTTTCTGAAAACGTACTTTCCAAAGGGTAAAAATGAAAAAGAACATTATTTCAAATTTGTGACTCAGTGCTATTGGTGCGAGACTTCAATTGTCAATACACAGGCTGACAAAATAGTTCTGCATGTGCCGATAGTGGAAAGACCTGTAAAATATTCCTTGAGTAAATAAACGTATCTGAAAGGCAATTATTTTGTTCTCTTCAATGTTGTCTTAAAAAGAAAATGAAGAAATATCTAAGTGGCATTAACCATAATAGTTTTGCTTGGGAATCACAGCTTTTCCTGTAGGAAAAGGCTTCCATGAGGCACAGTGATTTGTCTGCTGAAATGCATATAGTTTCTCTGGATCTCTTTGGGTGTTTAATATTTACAGAAATTAGTTTGGCTGAGCCAGAGTAATGGAACACAACCGAATATCACGACTAGCTCATGAAAAGTGTAGTGGGCAGCTGGACCACATGCTTGCAGAAAGCTTCCCCATTGTGCAGAGGCCAAGTGCTGCACACCAAAAGTTCAAAATAGAGGCCTTGTCTGTTCACACAGTTAGAAAAATCACAGGAACAATTTAATCACAGCGCTTGGTTCATGAATTAAGCAAAATGGTTTAAATCTACTTTGGAATGCCATTTTTCTGTAGTAAAGCACTTTTTGCATGCATTTTATTTTACTCTGAATACTCCCATTGATTCCAATGGGATTCTCAGATGCAAAAGCCTGTAGAAGTTTGCAAGATTAGCCCTTTCCCAGTAGAATTATTTTTGAATATATATTGGCTTGATAAGGATGGGAGTAGGTCTAATTTATCCAAGAAGTATTTATCGGATGAGGTGATATATAGAACCATATTTCCAAACATATTGTTCTGAGACTCTAAACTTCAGCCTAAATTTGGAATGGGTGTCTGCCACATTGTGGCTCAAAGACTCCACAGGTCTGGTTTTCTGAATGTTGTAATGATCCACATCCTAAATGATTTAAGATGTAGTGATGTTTGCCTTGGAAACAATGCTCTTTTAAGGAGGATCTGCCTCTCTACATCATATCAGAGTGTGCATACGCATGGGTATCTCCCTCTCTCTGTATAAATATAGATCAATGGATAGATGCATGGATTCATTCATTTTTTTTTACTCAGTGAATAGCTCTCTCTACAAACAGCTGTACTGGCACAACATAGATGTGCTGTGGTGGGAACTCCTTAAGATAGAAGTGCAACCATAGCTTCTCCATTACAGAAATACCATGCCTATCTGTAAGGGGCCTGAGCCCAGGGGGGATCCTCTGATGTTTAGTGAAGGGCCTCAAGCCTTGAGAAGGTGAAAGAGTTGGTTGGTTAGGACTGTGATGTCTAACACCCACTGATGACATCAGATCATACCAAGGTCACCCACCGGGAAATGGAAAGGAGAAGAGTTTCTACATTTTGTTGGAGGCAAGTCTTTTAATGGAACTATGGTATCAGAACATGCAATGCCAAAAGATGAAGTAAATTGATTCAGGGCAAAATGACTAATATCTGAACCCAGAGCAGAGTATCAAGTAACAATACCTTATTTTTTACTTTTAATAAGTAAATTTCAAATATAAATAAGTAAAAAAGAAAAAGTGAATGTGATTTCAAGGGTTTTATGGAAATACATGAAAGGATATTAGAACAAGCAGAAGAAAAAAGTTCACTGCAATTGGCTTTTAAGAAGAAAAAAGCAAAAGTGGCATGGTAGTAACTAAAAATATATTGTATCATCTTAGTAACTAAAAACATATTGTAACGACTTTCTTTGTAAAGCATTGTCATCAGTTGGTGAAAGTCGGTTACAGGGATCAGTTTTGAGGAACAAAGAATATCCATTTAAATATTCCATTGCCACAGATAAAAATCAGGTATGGGGATCCTTTAAATTAGTGCCTGTTTTCTTTCCTTGCAGAGAGAGAGGCAGAATTTCTCATACCTATGTGCTGTCAGTTTGATTGATATAACTGTGGAGAGGGAGTTCATGCTCAGTTTGCTTAGCAGTTGCTGTTTATTAAGAATTGATAATGGTACTCCATGACAGGAGTAGCTCTATTGTGGTAGTTGCAGTTCTTTCCAAAGAGCTGACATTTACAGAGTAAGAAATAACTATAAACAATCAACAACTATTGTATGTCAGGAACCTAAAGAATATTTATTGTTTGCTTCTTCCCTGGAATATCTTGGTCCTTTTGTGCTTGTGACTTTCCAAGTATGACATTTTGCACTTATTTCAAAGAAACTGTATCAAGACAGCAACTGCTTAAAAGTAATACTGCTACTAACTTAGGAAATTGCATCTTCAAAATATTATTAAACTGTTGTTTTCAGTAGTTGACTTAGCTTGGTTCTGTTTTTAGCTTGCTGTTACGAACAACTTAGAATCGCAAAAGAAAATGATTGGCAAAAAATGACTGCCTGAGTAGATTTCTGAATGGCATTTTTTTCTGTTGCTAACCTAAACTTAAAAGATTGTAAGCTGCAACATAAAACAAAAGGAATCAAGTATCCTAAAATGTATTTTAATGTAAAGCATAAACATTAAAAGAAAGGGTAACAAATAGCAAATATCTATTCCCTATTGCATGTGTAACAAATCTAGCATGGAGAATGACTGATCATACTCTCTCACACTCTTTCACTCTCACACATACTTGTTCGCATTATAAATTAATGTGGAAGCCTTTTATTGGTGAAATGTGAGAGCCGGTTGTTTCCAAGCACATGCACAAGCGAATGCATGGGTGTAACTAATTATGCAGTCACTTATGTCTCAGATGGAAAATGGATTAACTCTCCATGTGCCACCTTTTTCCTCTCCAGTAGGGTCAACTAACACTTTAAGACTTGAGATACATAATAAAAGATTTTTAAACTAGAAATGTGAAATAGAAGGCCTGTGAAATGTTATTTTTTTAGTGTGGTTACAGAATGAATGGATTTCTTTGTTCTAAATTGAAGCAATCCACTGGATTAGATTAATGCAAGAAGAAGCATTTTAGAATACTCTGTAAATATATTTATATGTATTTGTATAATCAAAAACTTGATCTTGGAAATGTTGTTCGTGTAGCTTGTTGTATGTGGTTTCCCTAGCAATGTATAAACACTACAAATAAAAATCTGAGCTCTCTTTTCTTCTTTCAGCATGACTTCAGTTTGGAATGTGTAGAAAACATCCTTTCACCGTGTGTTTTTTTCATATTTAGTAAGGGTTTATTTAATAGGCAGTTATATTTTAATTTAAATAGTAATTTATTTTAAATTTCAGTTCATAATTTAATTTGCTTCAATATGTCTTAATTGCTTTATATATTATAGTAATATTTCTATATATAAAGAATATATAATAAAATTATTTTGTACTGGTAATTAAATATGGTGTCAAGATTTTCTGCAAAATTATTTGATTCAAATCAGACCATTTCTATTTATTTGAGTGGTCGTGACTCAAAAAACCACACTTATACTCTGTGGTATATGCCTCTACACATCTAAATAAAGAGACTGGAATTTCTTTTTGTATCAAATGTTATATTTGCCAAAATGTAGTATTTCATTAGATAAACTGCTAAAAAACCCCCAAACAAGATGTTTAAGCTCCAGTTAACACAGATTATATTGGTTACTCCCATTTAGCATCTCCACTAATCTGAGAAAGTAAGTGTAAAGTGGAAGTGAATTTGAATGTGCTTTCTCATGTAAGAGTTGTAGTTGCTGGGCTACACTATATCAACAGTGTGATTCCTCAAGTCTCCTGTGTCGTACTGCGTCGTTTTGCACACAACATTTGCATGTTCATTAACACAGACAGTGTGAGATGTGAATAACTCTTTAGCCTGTGGGTTCCAGGCCCTGGTATGCAAAATGTTTAATAACTTATGCGAAGGGAAGAGTTCCTAAAGGAAATACGGAGGAAGTCCATTGAAGGGGCTTTGCAGCTTCTGGTTTCAGAGGGAACAGATATCTTTGTATGGACATTGTGTGTGGCAGCTGTAAGTTCTGCTTGCTCCTGAAAATCAGGTCTCTAGAGATATGAGAAGATCTCCAGAAATTCAAACACAGTTACTGAAGCTCTTCAGTCTTGATCTGAGAGGGGGAAAGAGTTTATGCTGCTTATGCTTATCTACTTTGAGAGATAACTGTATTCTCTCTGTTTTATTTTTTTTCATAGTAAAGGAAAGAAGAGTAAGAGATACTTCTCTCTAAGGTGATCTGGAATGAGAATCTAAAGCAGATGTACTGATTTTTCTCATTGGAGCTGCCTGTCTTTATTAAATATCAATTTGATTCTTGAGAATTTGTGCCTCAAGTTAGGCAGTATGACTACCCCTGCTGTTGTGGCAACCAGCCTTTCCAATGCAGAACTGTAGTGTGGGAAGGAGTTGCATATTTAGCTCCCTAAGAACGGAGCAGAATAAATGCCCAGTGGGCACCTACAGTATGTACAGGATGCTTCTATTCTTTTGAAAATTATCTCCTATTAAGCAATTTTTTACCCCTTGCCCTAAGGAAATCTTTAATTTCTCTTTTCATGAACATAAATACATAAGAAAACTCATGACACAAAACCAATCCAGTCAACAAAAAAACCCAAAAAACCAAAAACCAAACCAAACCAAACCAAACCCAACAACAACAACAAAACAAAAAACAAACAAAAAACCCCCCAAACAAACAAACAAAAAAAGAACAACAACCCCCCCTCCCCAAACCCAAAAGGCAAAGATAGAAGAGACAGAGGGAAAGAGTGATCACCTTTCTACATTCCTGAATCTGCCTGTACTGGAAATCCACGGGGCTATTTAGTGATAACCTTGATCTCTTGGTTACAGTAAAATCTTTCTGATACTTTTATTTCTATGGTTTTTGTTAGAGCAGATTTTGTGACTGAACTTTTCAGAGAAATCATGAACATAAGACTAAAAAAGAGCAGTAAGAACAAGGGAGAGGACAAAAATATTTCATGGTGAGCATGTTTCTCTGATGTTACTTTCAAAGTATTTAAGGCAAGGCTTTCCTTTTTAACTACTTACCTGCTACAATGAACTGTGTGAAACTGCTTTGACAGACACGGAAACATATTTAGGGGATTAGAAGGCGGCAGAGATTGTATGAATACCATCACTTCCCATACCCATTCTCCCTGAAGAACCCGGCAGTTCTCGAATGGCAATTGCTTTGGCCTCGCCGTTTCAGGACGAACTGGAAAACACCGCTATCTTGTGGCCGAAGGGCGAACAACAACTGGAAAAGGATTATTTCCTCACCTGCCTGTTAGGTCAGGCTTTGTATCAAAAATACTAATAAAAATACCCTGCATGCAAACTGAATCTTAGAAGAAAGGGATTTAAAAAAATCCCATCGGACCTGGGAGGACTGAAGAGCTCAAGATAAACTGAGTTTTCCTCTGGGTATGACTTTTATGTTGCAATACTGAATTCAAAATATCACTGTCAAGTTTTTGAATCTGGAGTTTAAAAACCCTGGCTTTTTTTAAAAAATCTGGCTTCATACAGTTTGAGTCTGCTGACTAGACACAAACAATGCTGCTGGGGCACGTTATCTTGAATTTTCTGAGAATATTTGTGAATGCTAGTTCATTGCAGGCTTTAGCTAAGACAATGCTGGAGAGCACCCTAGGCCCTTAGGACTAGCTGTGCACTAGTATTGTTCTGTGCTCTAGTACTCCCCAGCAGAGCTCTTGGTTAAAGCCTGTCTGCTTTTCTAAAAGTCGTGCAACTGCTTTGCTTTCTTCCTCATTTCCCAGTATCTAAAATATACGAAACCTTACCTTCCAATCTTAATTTCTTACATATCCCTTAATTCTTAACATCCTTTCAAAGCACTTTGGTGCTGGACACTGTGATGTGGATGATTCAACAGTGGGGCTCAAGTCAGCCTTCTTGAGCAAAATGAGTTAGTGACAGGTTTTGGCCAAGGTTAGTGTGCTTGGCGTGTGGATGTGGCACTTGGGGATATCATTTACTGGTAAACAGGGCAGTGCTGGGTTAACAGTTGGACCCAATGATCTTAGGTGTCTTTTCCACCCTTAGTGATTCTATGATTATGAACTATGCAATATATCATAATAGGTACAAACATCCTTTCCTAACAGAAGTGTTGGCAGTTCTTTCTTAGGAATTATACTTGTACTCTATTTAATTGGAAGTCATATAAAATAGGACTTACTAAGGATTGAATTCCCCCTTTAAAATAGTCCAACATATTCTTTTGGCCTGTTTAATTTCTGTAAAATAGATTAACAATATATTATTTTTTTTACCTCTGGACTCATTAGTCAGAATGTTTTTATTTCAGGCCTTTTTCTTCTAAAACTTAGCTGCCTCAGTGTACTGCATTTCAGATTAAGTCTTCTCTAAACTTGTCTCTGTCCAAAGGAGCAAACCCAAAGTACCAAGTCACCAGTACAATACTTTGTAAGAATTTAAGAGATCTCTAGGTAACATTTACTGTCTGTGGTACAGTTTCTATGGTAGCAGCCTTTCAGCTGTTTCATTGCTGCTTTCCAGACTAGGTCTGTATAAAACAGATGGCAAGTGGGTTGCCATTTCAGTTTGAGTCATGCCAATTGAAATTGACAACCTCATGTTAAGTATGCTAATCCTTAATTGGAAAGTATATCCCATTTAGATGACTGAATTTGCCGAGCTTTCATTGAAGAAGACTCTCTGCAAATCTCTTGTAATCTACTAGGATGAAGCATACTATAGAAGCAGGGCAAATACCATTTCCTCTTGAAAAAGATTCATTGGGAGGAACTGCTATGATACTTAAGATTAGACAGGAGCTGGTTTTTGTTTTGTTGGGTGGTATTTGTTGTGTGGGGTTCTTTTGTTTTGTGGGGGTTTTAAATTTTTTTTTGTTTATTTTTGTTTTGTTGCTTTTTAAAAGAAGAATGCCTTTTTGGACTTGAGGATGGTGTTTAATGAGGCCATAAGCATGCTGGATGAACTTCAAAATCCTGAAAGTTTGGCTTATGTTGACACCTTGGGTTTTTGAAAGTGGGCTCGAAGCCATACATCCAGAAGGCTAAGGAATCCTATAGGGGCTACTCCTCCTCCTCAGAGAACTGGTAATTCTAAATAGTAGGCTGCCTCTGATCTTCACGTATTATCAGTAAGGAAAATTAATACTCATTTAAGTTGAAGACACTGAACCCTATGTATAGGTGTTAGACACAAAAAACCATAGAGCAGGATTTTTTTCCCTTTTTTTTCCCTATGAAGACTTCTGAAGGACAGATAGGATAAATTGACTCAAATGTTTGGGGAAGGATGGAAAAATTATTTGTAATGAAATTTCTTTCTTGCAGTTTGAATGAGAAATTGAAGCAGAAGTTGAGGTGTTCTTTTTTATGGAATAACCTTAAAGGATCAGGTGATCTTCTGCAGTTTAATCTTCTTAAGTTCTTCTCCTTTACTCCTCACACTTAGCATCTTGTCCAAGTGAGAGGCTGGAGAAGATAAGTGCTTTCAAAGCACTTGAATTTTCTCATTTGAAATGAAATATTTATTTTGAAAGTTCAATGAATTTCATAAGGTACGTGGTAAAATCCAAGAGTTTAAATCTCTGAAATAATTCATGGGGGGAAGATAGGAATGCTGGAAAGAGTACAAGCCATGTTTTAGCTAAAGATAGAACAAAGTCTTTATTGAAGAAGTTTCACATTAATCTAGGAGCTTTGTATAACCAACATTCTGTTTTCTACAGACCTCTGCTAACCTAGCTAGAGAGAGAGGGTGGCACATAACTGATATGCCTAAGGCATAAAAAACTCTGTGTTAAAATACTGTGGCAAAATTTGACTTGTTGCTTGTGCAGACTTAGCAAAAGGTTTAAAAGGTCTACCACCCTCCATTTACACCTTCTGCTCTGGAGTGTGTATTTTCTGATTTTTGTGATGCTGCGATTGCTGCATGTCTGGCAAATTTTTCTCATCCATACTTTGGCTGTATCCATGCTGGCTCTGCATAGTGTTTCTCTTCTCTGTGGCTAGAATAAGCCATATGGATTAAAGTCTGTGGTTTGGCAGATAAAACCTATGAAAACCTATTTCTTTTGCCAATGCAATATAATACGCCTATTAAACAGTCCTGGTGTTAGATAAAAGGACAGTGTAATACCCCTTTCATCTCAGACTGTGTTATGAAGGTACACTTCAAGTTTTCTCTGGTTCTTGTAACTGTTACATGGAAGCCAGGAGTCAGAGAAGCCATGATGTCTAACAGGAACAACTGAAATTCCCACTTTTCAGGCAATCCAACAGTTGACGGGTCTATAGATAAAAGGTTAGGAGGGTTAGATGCCTCTTGTCATTTATCCTATGGTGTCTGCCACTGTAGGTAGCCTTGAAGATTATGATTAGATTATTTAAGGATATCAGCCTGCCATAGTCTGGCTAACAGACACAAATGTCTGAGTGTGGACAGGGATAGCTGATAGTTTGATGGGAAACAGCAAAGATGCAAATCAAAAAAATCACATGCACTTTTTATTAAGCAAGTTAAGCTTGGGCCTCTGTGACTACCTTTCTTGAGTTCAATCTCTACATTTAACCATCCACAAAACAGAATTAAATTACATATGTGCTATGCATCACTTACAGATGAGCAGAACGAGTCCTATACAAAAGTATTTACCATTGTGACTGCAGCTGCAGAATTGGGCACATTTTCAGCTTTCAGATGAGAAGAAACATGGCTGGAAAAAGAAATGAAACCTGACTGAAACCCCTTTGCAGAAAAATGCTTCAATAAGCTGGTTGGGTTTATATTTTGTTCTACTTTGTCAGACACTTGCCAGAGAAGAACTTAACAATTCCATATTCACAGGGAGATTTGGAATTGTATTTCAGTCTGTTTTAATTGTTTGCAGTGCAGTCTTGTCCTACAGGTGCTACCTGAACAGAAATGATAGATAAACAGTACGCAGTATTAATAAAGTCCCTGAAATGGCAAAGTCTTTTACTTAATCTTGTTGCATAACAAAGAAATAAATTATTTAAATATTTTAATTGATACAGATTCATAGAAGAGGCAATATTTAAACTTCCAGAGGATTTCTATTTTTAATGAATCAGTATTATATGTTAAAGTAGTTCCGAACATAAATTGTTTTATTCACATAAAAATGTAGTAGCTACGTAATTTGTAGCTTGTGGAAGTGTTAGGGATCTGAAGGAATCATGGAATCTCAGGGAATCTCGTTACTTATTTTGAATTTCATCTCCACCTTTGATCATATCTTAAATCTTGTAATTGCTATTTAGGTTATAGTGCACTAGATTCTAAGAAATATTCAGTGGGTTAACTATTATCTATGAAGGGGCATAATTTTACCTCCCTCGAACAAGTTTTGAAACAGAACAATGATTTTACACAGTAAAAACTGGAATCTGAAGTCATCAGTTGCACCTGCTAGCAAAAACATAAAAGACTTAAGCAGCACATGTAAAATTACTTTAAAACATTGCATATATAAGATTTGATTTACCCATTTTGTTCAGTAAGGGTTATTGTTACTTTTAAAAATCTTCAGTAAATGCATTTTTTATATATCCTAAGGTGAAATTTAGAAATTAAGACACACATCCTAGTTCAGAGGTGCAAGTCCATAAAGACCTTAGACTATGGAGGCTGCAGCTAGAGCGTGGGAAGTGCCCAGTGGATGTGATGATGGATTTGTACACGGAACAGCCAAAACTACAGAAGATGACCAGAACAAAAGTTCAAGGACTACTTTGAACTTCTTAACACTTTGGACTTAAAGGAACTGATTCTTCATGGCCCCTGAAGAGACCAGTACTCTCAGAACATGGACTGGTGAGATTCTGTTACTAGCACGTCACTGTTCAAAATTCCCTAGCTGTGTATACACGTAGCAAAGCTCATATGTTAGAAGACAGCTTATATTTTTCTTGCTTGCTGAATATCCTGATGTAGGATTTTAGCAGTAGCCACAAGTCTTTTTTAAAGACTCTAATTTAAAGTAAGTATGTTAAAAGATGTCAAATACAAGTATCTGAACTTCAAGGGTGAAATATCTTATATGAAAGACAGATTGCATCTGTTGAGTGGAAACATTTAAAACAAAGGTTTTAAAAACAGATCTCTGCTCTGCTCACTCCTGGTAGAGATTTTTTTTCCTTCATGTCTGAATTCACAGGTGAGGAACTTTCTCTGACTTCCATGGTTGTAGCAAACTATATACAGCCCTGTCTCTGATCTTGGGAAAATTTCCTGCTTTCTGTCTTGTTTTGACTCTGGGTTTGCTCATTTTACAAGCAAGTTCCCTGGTTCTCTCAGAGAAACTACAAGTTTTGTCCTCAGCCTTTTTCTGACTGCCAACAGAAAGTTTCTCTCACCTTTAGTGTGTTTAGTAGTTTGTGGGGCTAGACCCCTCTCGAGGGTCTGCCTGACTTGTGATGAAGTGATCAGAATAACTTCTTCCTTGCTATCCTATTGTGCCATTTTTAAACAAAACATAAAACATGAATTGCAAATAAACTAAGACACCAGGTTTTGCACCCCTCAGTATTTACTGCCAGACACAGATTTTAACTGAGGAGCAATTGGTATAATTCAGTCAAGGAGTTTTCTCGTTGCAGTGTATTGTTTCATTATAAATGCAAATACAACTTTTGAACAATCGTAACCTCTGAAAAATCATTTTTTGTGTCAGTCTGGTCAACAGCACCTGGAATTTAATCACTCAGTCATACATGGCTTGCTACTGCTAAACTCTCGTGTGACCCTGCTGAGGGGAGGTATGGCTCTCCAGAGGTGTACTGTGGCTGAAAGGGAAAGTAAGGTGTTATTTAGAAAGCTTTAGTTTAGCATGTTTCAAAATACTGATATGGTTCACGATTTCACCAGTTGTCCCACATTTCAAAAACTGGCATATTTTTGTAGATATGTTTGAGCGTGTGCCTGGTTTTAGCAATTCCCTCCAAATCCCTAGCCAGGAATTTCCACAGTCTGCCCATGGCCCATGATTCCATTTCAGTCCCCTGAATCTGACAGTCCCTCCCCCAGTGCCACTGCAAGAGCATCGGTCTCCAGTGCCCCCAGCCCTGCCTGCCCATGAGTCCTGCTGAATCCAGCTGCCGTTGTCATGGGCTTGTCCCAGGGCCAGGTCACAGCCCCCAGGCTGCCCTGCCTCCTGGTGGTGAGGGATGGGTGCTGGGGAGGAAAATGCCGTGTTGACAGGCATACTGTGGATTGCTTTGCAGAGTTTGTGTAAGTTATTTAATGTGTTTAATGACTAGGCCTAACTTTTGTGAAAGTGCACAGGAATTATTCATGGCTAATGATATCTTGGCTATATTACATTATTTTGTGTGTGCTTTTTTATGCGCATGTATATAAAATACACAACATTTTTAGGCATTTTGTGGTAGTCATTATGTCTTTAACCAATTGATTTGTAAGGGACATGTTTAAACAACAGTAAACCCTACTATTTAGAATATTAATGGAGGTTGTTTCCACATGCAGCTCAAACACTGGGACATACTTCAATACTTCGGGTATTTCTGTGTGTCAGCACGTGGAACAATACTCCTAAGAATATTTATTGTCTTGTCAAAAGCCACAGCTTCAACAACTAAAACTGAATAACAATTAAGACAATTCATTCGGGTGGTGGAAACATTTTGTGCTGTAGCTATAGCATTTTACAAATGCTTCCTTAATACTTTGTCAGTTCCTGCCATGTAGAAGTTGGATAGCTCCACCAGGAATGTACTGGAATTGAAATCTGTATGGAAGAAACATTGCCTTTTATGGGAAGAAGAATTCTGATAGGAAAAAAACCCAAATCAGTTGATTTTTTCCTAGCCAGGAAGCTGGTTTCATACTAGGGAGATTCTTTGTGTGCCAATTACTTCTAAAGAAATGTCTTAAGTCTCCTGCTGCTTCATGGTCATTCTTGGATTTGATTAAACTTATGCAAATAAAGGCACCATGGATTAATATATTAGCTGCAAAACTATACAGTAATGTCAAAGATCTTTTGTCACAGTGGAAATGATGGAAATCAAAGAGAGCATGAAACAGAACATGATCTAGAGGAGGAAGTCATAATGTATGACTTGTAGAAAATATATGAGAAACTGGAATAAAAGCTTGTCACCAGGGAAAAAATGCTCACCATAACAAATTTTTTCTATGGCTGTTTATGCTTTCAAGGTTATTTCCTTAGTCCATTGTTCAGGTTTGTGTCAGTAAACATTATTTACTTTCATATCCATTTATCTTTAACTTCTGAGGAAAGGTTTATTTAAATAACAGCCCTACTATTGAAATTGTGTGGGTCTGTGCACTTCACATAGAAGACATGGAAGAAGATGA
Source organism: Machaerirhynchus nigripectus (assembly GCA_013397975.1). Classification (NCBI taxonomy): domain Eukaryota; kingdom Metazoa; phylum Chordata; class Aves; order Passeriformes; family Dicruridae; genus Machaerirhynchus; species Machaerirhynchus nigripectus. Next base: position 416,501 of record VZRQ01009868.1, on the reverse strand, counting down.
CCCCTGATCTTTCAAATGTTTTATTTCCATAAGCTTTCAGGCAGAATATGGCAGAAAGGAAGGGGAAGATGCTTAGACTGAAAAATTTACTTAGAATTGAGACTACAATTCAGAGTAAAATATATTACAGTACATTTGGCTTCATCTTTGACTAAGATCATAAATCTAAGAAACTTCAGAGCAGAGCATTCACATTCTGAGTATCATTAAGACTGATGTTTTCGTTTAAATTTCTTACATTATTAAAGCTGACTGATGACAGAGCCAAGCATTGCTGCAAAATAGATTTGGCATTTTGGATAAACTGCTTCCTTAAAAAAAATCTAAACCCTGATTGTCCCCTAAAACTTGTACTGCCATTACTGTGAACACTCTCTCTGACTATACTTTATCATAAGGCTTTAACTCTGCAGTTAATGAAACAATGAAACGTCGAAACATCAAAACATCTATGGAGGATTTATAGAGTACTTCCTCTTTAATCCTCTTCCCTGTGTCTTTCAGGCAAGGTTTTCAGGATAAAGTGGGGGTATTTTTTTACCTGTTTTTTGAGGTGTCTGTATTTGAGTATATGAGTAGACTTCATGAATATGAGTAGAGCATTGTTTGGACTATCTCTAGGATTGAATCTTCACCTAAAAGGAGATTTAGTCCCTAGTGAAGCAGTTGGGCTCTATATCAATATAAAGTATTGCTTTAGTTTCTTCTTACGTTGTGTTTTCAGAATTTTAAATACCGAAAAGCATTCTCATTCTAAGCTAAGCTTGTCCACAAATGAAAATTATATATTTATCATTATCTTTCTATTTGACTGTGCTGGCATTTTTAGTGTCAGTAAGGTCCATTGTAAGTAATAGCTATTCAACATAAACCTGAAGAGTGAGGGTTGCCCAGTAGTATTGGAACAACTTTTATTCTCTGTCCAGATATATGGAGGAAGGCAGATATCTTCTTTGACAGGGTCTTGGTTTTGAAATGATCACTCTGATCTGATAAATACCTGGTGCTGTGAATGAGATAATGTAATTTGTTTCTTTTATCAAGACATCTAAGTCATAGCAGGATTCTTCAATTTGTTTGAGTCTGCTGTCTTCAATTTCTCTCACAAAAAAAGTAGTTCTGTTTTTTGCAGTGTTCTAGGGAAATCTATAATCTGCAGTGTCTTAAACTTTGCCACAGTTTCAACTGGTGGTAGTAACGGGCTTGTTGCTTCCTATAGGATAGGCTTCTGCAGGAAATCAGTAGGCTGGTTTTTAGATTACCTCCACTGAGATTTTGGAATTTGAAATGATTCTTCAGGTCCCACTGTGGCTCATTCTTCTCTTGGCAACTGCCAGGGCTCTGTCCATGCAGAGTTCAGGAGCTGTAGTGGCCTTCTCCCCACACCCCAGTTAGTTTTTCACAGCCTGAACAATTACTGGCCACTACGCACCACTGTGTCTCCTGATGCCATGGAGTTAAAATAGCTCCAAGCCATTAAGGACCCCTCTTGCCCGTCCACATCCAAGCCATCTGGCTAGGCAAAACTGAAAGACTGGGAGGTCAGCATAGATGTTCAAATTACCCTTACTGAGCCTTTGGAGCCTCTCAGGTCCCAGCTGTTTGGGATCTCAGCCAGGGCAGAACCCCTCTGTGAATTTTCTGCCCAGCGTAAAAGCCAAAGGTAGAAACATGTTGTGTCCCGACTGATCTCCTGATAATTCAAAAGGTAGATGAAAACACCAAATTACTTATATATGTAAAAGAAAAAAATCACTGGTTTCTAGCTTAGTCATTGCTCATGGGAGGTCTGACTCATGAACACTTAAGGCTTGGGGATGGTAATACTGCACTGTGCTTTCTATTTCACACATAAAACTTGTATGCATGGAAAGTAATCACTGAAAAGTTATCCAGCTTGAAGTCCAAAATTTAGAGTCACAGTTGAAAGCTCAGATTGAACACTGGCAATTGCGTTATGCCTTTAAATGAAGTGTCAGAGGTTATAGGGTAACACAAACTCTGCTATTTCCCTGCTCAGAACATGACAATCTGGTTAATCTCTGCAGTTCCCATCTGAGGTTTCTCAAACGTGGGGGATAGAGTGGGGTGCTATGAGACTGCAAAGGGGAGTGGCTGTCATGTGCAGTGAATGGTCCAGAGGGATACAAGCCAGCACCATAATGCCAGGTGTTAAGTAGTGCTGCTAAACATGCATAGGCTAGGGTGAGCCTGTTTGTGTGATTTTGAGGCTCGCAGCCTTGCCACACTGTCCCTTCTGTACTATCTGTGTGACCTTTGCAGTGCTCACCATACCCACACAACCAACTGTCCTTTGTTGCACAGTACGGGTGTATGCAGACTCTCCCCTGCAAAGCTGCTACTGATATCTTCCTGTGTGAGGATGTGAGAAAAGAACTGAGGGATCAGACACCAGTTTTCCTGATTTTAACATTTTTCAGTCTCCTTTTGAGTTCTCATGGCATCAGTGTATTTATCGGAGGCTGTCCACAGTTTGCAGCATGGCGCCACTTAAACACAAAGATGTCCCAGAATAGATGAAGCCTGGAACAGTGGGAGGCTGACACCATTCTGTCGGTTCCAGGGGTGCTCTGGGTGGGGTGCTGTGACCTTCCGAAACCAACTCCAACAGAAAGTCGCTCGGCAGCCACTGCACGCACACA